>BLKR01009058.1:0-233710 GCA_011170035.1 Teleogryllus occipitalis | reverse complement strand
ATACTTCGTTCGTCTTATTTCTAACTTTTTTTTTTCTTATTGGTAGCTTATTAAATATCTTTCATGATTTCTGCTTTTAAACGTGGCATCACATCAAAATTCAATTCGTTGCTTCAGGGACTGATGGTACCCGTTGCGACACGTCTTTCCTGTAACAGTCGGCTCTTTCTTCAGTGCGGCAGGAATCTCCCAATCTCCCGGATCTGATGGTGGCGACTACATTGTGGTGCTCCGTCCCTTCCCTCTGCGCTTTCTTAGTTACCAGCAGGAGGAAAAAGTAAAAAGGAAAAAGACATCCTTAAATAATGAGTCAAGTACTTTGATGTCGACATTGAGGTAAGGCAACATATATATTTAAAATTAAAACAAATCGTGATGCATCGTTCGAATTAAAGAAGAGACATATATCCCGCTGAAGTATATTATTTTATTACGATTATTTCATTTTCAATCATCTCGTACAAAATTTGTAATTTTTTCTTATTATTTTTCATACACTTATGATTGTTCGTGAATTCTTTACTTATTGAATAACATATTGATTTGATTTGTTGACTTGTACAAATGGGAGGCAATTCGCGGCGAGTCGTCTAGTTTCTGCGGCGGCCGCGAGGCGCGCTCGCTTCGCTTCCCTTCCCGCATTGCCTCGGGGATCCCCCGTGGCGAGGTTCTCGTGGCGATGACAGCGCTGCGGTGCACTCACCCCCGCCGACCAGAGCAAAAAAGAAACCGATGTCTCTGGACTTGACTACTCTTCATAAAGATGGCGCGAGCATTATAAAGTCACCTTTGAAATGATGCAACTTTAGATAACATAAATAGCGCGATCTACTGTCGAGGCAACAAATGGTGGGAGAATTTTTAGGAAGGGAGAGGAGTGTAGATTTTAAATAGATGACGGCGGAAGAAGAGATATAAGAACAATGAGAGAGGAAAGAGGAAATGTGAGGGCTATTAAGTTAAACAAAGAATGAAATAGGGATGATGGATCAATGAAATGAATGAGGGATCAAAGAATGAAACAAAACCATAAATATAATAATAATAATAAAATTAATAATAATAATAATAATAATAATAATAATAATAATAATAATAAAATTACGAAAAGATTAGAAATGGAAAGGAGAAGAGAACTGCAATGTTATGAAAATGAAAAATACGTTATAATTAATTTTATAGGATGAAAATAATTGTATGGAATTGAAGATATCAGGTAAAGATGATAAATAAATTATTCTTGGCATGGTATAACGGTCTTAACTCAAAATGCTGAAACGACGTAAACAATAATGATGACGATAATAAATTAAACTAGAACTGTCGAGGAAATTGAGCGAACTGTTGTATCCAAGTCTGCATCAGTCACAGATATCATTGGCACAACTATTGGTGCTTCAACAGCACGTACATTCTCGCATTATTTGTAAAGGTTTCGTAATATTATAATACTAATTGGAGACACACATTTGCATAATTCTTGACACATTAAAAGAATTTATCACAAAATCGCTTATGTCAGTTATTCAGAGGATTTACCTCTTTCCATTCAAAACAAATTAAAGAAAAATTGGAGCTCTTTTGAGAAACTCATGTTTTTAAAAGTGCCTTTTTCTTGCAAAAATTATGCAAAAGCTACTCATTTTTTTAAAATATACAGAATCTTATTTTAATATCTAATTTTGAAAAAATATTTTCATTAAGAAGACAGATCACTGTATTTAATACTGCCTTTAGTTCTTTACTGACAATATTGCGACAATATTTCCATCAATTGAATACAAAGAATACTTTCAAGCAAAAAAATAGACATAAAAGTGAAGCACAAGTATACCCCACCATTGTCATCCCATCACATTTAATAAACGATAAAAAAGACGCAGGAAAGAATCACACGATCGGGCCCAAACGATATTATATTCCCCAGAGAGTAACAGCATCAACTTTCCTCTCCACAGCCTCGGCCAAAGTCATGTCTTTCTTTTTCCTCTTCCTTTACTGAATATAACATCCCCGTCCTTTTCCCCAAGCGTCGCGATTTTCTCTACACGTCTCCGCTTGCAAAATAAAGCGATCGTTCGTTCGCTCGCTCGCCAAGGAAACAAACAAAAAAGAACTGTACGAGTCGGGCGCGCGTAACAGAAATCTGCTTTCAGAGGGTACCATTGTTGCGGGACAGTTGCTTTAGACGGTGTACTGTCGACGCCCCATCAACAATGCCTCGTGCCCTGTCTTTCACGATGCGTCAATTTTTTATTTTCTCGGTTTCATAAAAATCGCTAAAGAAAGACGGGCTCATATTATTAGAGACGACGTGCGGCCCTGGAGTAATTTGTCAAAGTCATGAAGGAGCCAAAGTTCAGTGCTATCGATTTTGGATTAGGTCTGTTCTTTTTATTGTTATTTTTGAGGCCGCTTCAGCTCGGCAAAGAAGCTCGCCATGTCACGGCGGTGACGTTGCCCGAAGGAGGGCCTGAGGGTTCCACCTCCGCCCCTCTCCCCTCCCCTCTCTACCTCGCACGCTGTTTCGCCAACAGTCTCGCAACCCCTCCGCGACCGGGGTCCTTGCTCTTCTCCGCCGTACTGTATTCATTCCAAGCTATACCTGCGCTTTCGTCACCCTCTCCTACCTGCTCCACCGTCACCAATACCTGCTCTTCCGTCTCATCGTGCTTTGTCGTGTACGGTCTCCTGCTGTCACGCTACACCTCGTAGCGCCCCATCTTCTCTCGCCCCATCTCGCCACGACCCATCTCGTCACTACTCATTTCGTATCAACCCGTCTCGTCTCTACCCATCTCGCACTACTCATCTCGTCACTACCCGTCTCTTCACTACCCATCTCGACACTACCCATCTCTTCACTACCCATTCTCGTCAATACTCAACTCGTCACTACCGATCTCGTCACTACTCAACTCGTCCCTACCCGTCTCTTCACTACCCATCTCGTCATTACCTATCTCGTCACTACCCATCTCGTCACTACCCATTTCATCTCTACCCATCTCGTCTCAACCCATTTCACCACTACCCATCTCGTCACGACACATCTCGTCACGGCGCTCCTCATCACTTATTGTCTCATCACGTCTCATCTTGTCATTCCACGTCACATAACGCCCCATCTCGTTACACCTCATCTCGCCACGACCCAGTTTATCACGCCACGTCTCTTCACACCCGATCTCGTCCCTACCCTTACTCCTCCTGCCCCGTTTTCTCCCACTCCCTCTCTCCGCGACCATCATGCAGCGACTTTTCTTCGATACTCTTATTTCCCACTGCGTCTGCTTCGTGTTGCTCTACCCCGTCATTCCCCATCTTATTTTCATTCACCTTCGCGCACACTGTCTGCGTTCCCTGCTTCCCTCCATTCCTTCTGTCGCTCTTTTCGCTTGCACTTGTCACTCGCCGTATCCTTCACTTCATCCTGCTCTCTACCCATTCTGCCCAATCTCCTGCTTTTACCTCCTCGCTCTGATATGTCCCCTCTCCTACTTGTTTCACCCCTTTTCACCGATAGAACGCTGTCTAACTTCTATAATATCGGACCTCCACATTCAGCACCATCTGTCCTCTTCCACTACCACTTCTGCGCCTTCCATTCCACCATCCACCCCACACTCACCCCTCCCCGAGTGACACGAGCAACATCGTCGTCCGCTTCCGACGCTTCCAGCGCCAACCAACTCAACCCTCTCCGCACCCCGCCCCGCCCCGTCCCCTCTCACCCCTCACCGCCACCACTCTCAACCTCTTCTTACCTCTCCGCCCGCCTCCGCTAGTCCCATCCAAGTGTGACGAGTGACAGCGTCGTTCGCTTCGGGTTCCCGGCGTTCGCGGCTGATTGCTCGTCTTCGCCAGCTCTGCTATATATTCATAGGCAGGCGCCGCGCCGCAAAGAAGCTTAGAAAGTAGGGATTTGCGAAACGTCGGGACCAGGCGACGCGCCGCCGCCGCCTCCGCCGCCGCCGCCGTCACCGCCGCCGCTGCCGCCGCCGCCGCCTCTGCCGCCGCCGCCACCGCCACCGCCACCGCCACCGCCGCCGCCGCCGCCGCCTCTGCCGCCGCCACCGCCGCCGCCACCGCCGCGCCGCCACCGCCGCCGCCATCACCGCCGCCGCTGCCACCGCCGCTGCCGCCGCCCCCGCCCCCGCCCCCGCCCCCGCCCCCGCCCCCGCCACCGCCGCCGCCGCCGCCGCCGCCGCCGCCACCGTCACCGCCGCCGACGCCGCCGCCGACGCCGCCGCCGCCGCCGTCACCTCCGTCGACGACGCCGCCACCGCGTGTTGCGAACTTTTCAGTAATTGTGTGGCGCAGAGGCGAAACGCCCCGTGTTCGCGACGCGAACTTATCTATCACTGGCGACGTGAGCGACTGATCGAGTTTTAATGTTGAATTTTCCGATTGTTTTTTGAGTCGTTTGTTAATAGTTGCGAACGTAACTGTTTTAGTATACAGAGGTGCAAACGGTTTGTTTCCTGCATTGTTTGTGGTTTAACCTTGTTTCCTTTCCTTTCCTTTGAGATCCTGTTGAGTTGTTGGTTTGTTAATCATTAACCATTTCTTTAGTAAATGAACTTTTTTTCATTGCAATTATTGCAATTTATCTTCTGAATAAATTATCTTCTCTAAACACTAATGTATCTGGAATACTTAAACATAAGTTTTCAATTAATTTCACATTTTGTACTAATTCTAATTTACTTAAGAATATCTTAATTATCCATACAGTTCTCTTCCTTGTTTCCCTCTCCACTATTATCGGGGTAACATTATATATGTCCTATTACATTCGTTGAAAAATATTTAAATAAATTCAAATATCAATATCATAAACCTTTAAAAATCTTCAATTACCACCCCATTCATTAAATTTATTTTATGAATATTGTGCATATGATCGATTATAATCCGCTGTGTCTACTAATGAATTGTTGAATATGTTTGTTGTCGGAAATCTTTCATAATTAAACAACGAATCTGTTGATAAATTTATCACAGAATTGCGAATCGCTCTCAATGGGTTTATTAGGCAGCCCGCTTCACAGTCACGCGTTAAGGTTTTGTGATACTGGGCCCCCTGCAATTGTCTTGTCACAACAGTGTTCGTTACCACGCAGAAGGTGAAGATGGAAGAGGAGACGAATGAACAAGAAGAAAGAACAAACAAAAGAAGCACAAATGGACAAAACGGGCAAGAGGGAGAAGCAGAAAAAGAAGCAGACAGACGATGCCAAGAAAGAGGACAAAAAATCGACAGAAGAAGAAGAAAAAGGAGGAAAATTAGGCAGCAGCAGCTGCCGAAGAAAAACGAAGAAGAAGAAGAAGAAGAAGAAGGCCATTCATATAACTCAATACTGTGTGTTGTATTTTCACGTAACGAATGAACTCTGAACGTAATTTATATCTACCCGCAACTCCGGAAACCTGGCTGATCTTATCTTATCAGTATTGTGGAATGTCATATCCTAACAACCCCCAACGACCCGACCTGACGAGACTGCCCAGCCGACACGTCCTCATACTCACCCGCTCGTCCGCGTCGCTGGGACAGAACCTCCATTTCCTTGGAATCCGCAAAAAGGTGCGCTGCGTTTAAGCGCGGCCGTTTGCGCGAGATCCCGCATCGTTGGCGCGGCGGGCGGGCAGGCGGGCGAGCCCTATCGCGGGCGCCGTCACTCGCGCTGTCGCCGTCGCCGCCGCCATCCATTCCGGCGCTGTCGTGTCGCCCTGCGCGTGAGTAATGGAACCGGCGGGCCTCGAACGGCACGCCCAACGCCTCCACGGCCCCTCCCTCGCCGCTCGCCATCTGGGTTCATTGATTGATGTTTCCACGCACGTCAACTGCTACGGTCGTTATTCCCGTTAGTGGAGTGAATGTGTTTTGCTCTTTCCCGTTTTGTCCATTTTGCTTCTTTTTCTTGCCCTTTGCCTCCTGCGTGGTACCTAACTCTATTGCGACAAGATAATTGCAGGGCCCCCAGCATCACAAAACTTTGCGGTGGTGTTCGCCTTCCACCGCATGTTTAGATCCGGTGCTGACATACACGTCGATAGAGGGGGTGAGTTCTCTCCAGGCACCTCCCTTAGATGGGCAACGCCCCAGTCGGGACAAGCTCTGAACCCCCGGCTGGTTTCCAAACAGGTGATGCAGTGTACGTAAGTGTAGGTGTCTGTGAAAGGGGAGAGTATTGGACAAGGAAGAGTAAGAAAAGAACGCGCGCGGTCCTTAACCCTATTGTAAGGGTACTGCTGCGGCATTCACCTGGTGTTGATCGTAAAAAACACGGAAAACTGATGATCAGAGCAACTGGCCGCTAGAATTAGCTATCTAGCCAGTGTCGAAAATCCTGACACCGTCCCTAGATCCTCTCGGTCAGAGTCACTGCAGTGTCATCAGTTGATGCCGTGAGCCACCTCTCCCGGTTCAACGATTTGATGAATAGGAGATTATTAAGATGAATGATGATTGAGTATTGGTGGAATGAGAGACAGAAGAAAGGGAAGCTCCTCGATGTAGCCTGTCGCACCAACCCGCTTTCGAATCGCTCAGAGCAGCCGATCACTGGAATTCTTCTCCGGACAGCGGCTGAATCGACCTAGCTATCTAGCTAGTGGCGAAAATCCTGTCACCGCCAGGTGTTAAACCCTATTACCTCCCGCTCAGAGACCCTGGAGTGATAAACGTGGATGCCCTGAGTCGCCTCAGCTGAGACGCATGATTCAGGGCCCGCTGTGCTCGAAGATCGTCACCTTCAACTCTGTCATATCAACGCTCGTCTACATCTCAGATCGCGCACCAGAATACTGTATTTCCAAACCTAAAATGTGGAAAGGAGATATCCAAAATTTTACCTTATTTGTAGAAAGCGCCCGAGAGAACGGTCCGTCGTTCCGGAAGGCCAGAAACAGCAGCAGTGCGTTTGCTTGCGGTCCACCGTGAAGAGTGACTTGCTGCGAAGACGTGGAATAATATATGTGTAAAAATACTTACGTTACCCTTCAAAGCCCAAAAGGCTCTATTTTTACTTTTTTCCTACTAAGTAGTGTCTTTATGATAGTAATCTCAAGCAAGAAGGTCGTATCTATTTCGAAATAGTTTAATATCACTCCCTATATAAGACGTGCCTCAGATCTTAAATGGATATTCATTCAATAGAATGCTTAAATAGCCCCAAGATTTATTGTTCTGCCATACAGCTTTTAGGCTTAGGAGAGTTGAATATAATAATGACTGAGAATAAGATTAACCCAATATCGCCATTCCTACCATTTCGTTTACTTCTTAAATTAATGTCTGATCGCCTCTCCTGCCTCCAAGTGTGCCAGAGGTGACGCTTGGCGGTTTCAATCGTCACCTGCTCGCGTTCATGATTGGTTGCATCAACGTCTGCCCTGAGCTACGTTTGACCGCCTGGACGTCTGATCTGGAACAACCTTTAATTCCGTCTCGACGCCAAGTTGCATCAACATTGGATCCCAACGTCCTAGGGTTCGAGCTGACAGTGGCAAATTCTCTCCACTAGGCCGAATTCAGCCATAGCCTGTAAGAGAACTTCAGTAGCTGACAGTTCTGATTGATATTTTTCCGAGGTTTATCCGATCAACACCAGATGACTGCGAAGAAGTATCCAAACTAACAAGGTACAAACCACACGCGATCTGCCCTTCCTCATCCTTGTCTTATCTCCTCTCACTTACATTCATGCATTACAATAAACATTCTGGAGCTTAAATCTTAACGCCTAGGGTGGTATCTAGCTAGAGGAGATAACTGGAAAGGGGAAAACAACGCAAGACAACTTATCGGTCAGCGTCGGATCTCTCACTCCTGAAAAAAAAGAACACCAACACCTTCCGGGCAAATAAAATAAACTACTTTCGGGTGTAATGAACATAGTAATTGACGCGCTTGAAAACACTAAGGGTCATATTTATGAAGGTCTGCTAGCAGAGCTCTTAGGGGCCTGCCATCTGGGGGCTTGCCAGGAGCTCAAGGGGCGACTGGAATTGGCTGAGGGCCGTTCATAAATCGCAAAACCGAACACTGGCAGTCTGCTAGGCCTGGCAGGTCCCTGACTGAGATTTAGAAATACGGGCTAACTTCTCAATCATTCCTGATCCAATCATCAACATCAAACGCCCAACCGCTTTGGCACCTGAATTCTTCGTGACTTGATCGTGTCGTTGCTTGACCGTGTCAGGACGTGGCCGCCTAGACGCCACGCAAAGACAATGTCTACCGTCACTGATGCATGACCGTCTTGCCATTAACGTGGTCGCGTAACCTTCATTCATTTCGAAATTTGAATGACTTAAGGCCTAACATTTCCATATGTTCCACAAAAGTTTCCGAGTCTGTCACTGTAGTCTACTGCAACGCATTTTGCTCTCATTCTTTCTTCTAAAAAATAAATCTATCTCTAACATGAAACCACAAATCAAAGAATGAAAGGGCGTTGACAATGTTATGCACATTAGTTTTACATCGGGTCATTATAAATCCAAAACTTATTCAGTAAACGATGTAATGAAGTGAATTAGTTATTTAAAGAACTGTTTGTATAATGTTTCCGTGAATTAATAGTATGATAATATTTGTTGCAAGTTTGTGCGTCGGAATTCAACTGGGAATCTACCAATTTCATTGCAGTTAAATATTTATACATATTATAGCGAGACAAAAGAAAGACAAATGCTTTCTGGCCATTACCTTCTTAGTAAAGAAAGATCACAAAAAGGACTGTCTGGATCTGTTCTAACAATGATAAAAGGGTCGAATGTATTATTCGCGTTCTGAATTCGAAGAACTTCCAGAGAAATAAAGTGGCTGCAAGTGTTTAAGTTAGAAAGCTACTTATACTTTAAAAAGCTAGTAAAAACAAACTAGAAAGTTGGCTGCCGCTCGTGTCATTACTTCCTTCGCTTTTCATAGTGATGTTTACAGTGCATCAACTTACCAGATAAAAATTATTCAAAGTGACAACATAAAATTTCATTTCATAAACTAGTAAGAGCGTTTTCGTCCATTATCTCAAAGAAGAGTGTAAAGAATGGTTTTGCGCCTCTTTCTTTTCATTATTTACTCTAGCTCTTTCTCTTGCTTGTGTTAGCAGAGCGTCGTGCACACAAAGTTAGAGGGGAGCCTCTATTTTTGATGAACTAGCGGTCTCGTTCCCCTCCTCACCCACACCCCTGTTTACTTTTTCTTTTGAGGGTCTGAATTACTAAAACACAAC
Organism: Teleogryllus occipitalis; assembly: GCA_011170035.1. Classification (NCBI taxonomy): domain Eukaryota; kingdom Metazoa; phylum Arthropoda; class Insecta; order Orthoptera; family Gryllidae; genus Teleogryllus; species Teleogryllus occipitalis. The sequence goes on along the minus strand of BLKR01009058.1, from coordinate 224,465 downwards.
AAGTAGTTGTAAGAGAACTCTTCAGTCTAATTTTCCTACTTGACCATGGTATCTCTTACTTCTTTTTTACCATTCGGAGAAATGTTTTTCTTTCATTTAGGAAACGTATATTGTCAGACGCATCACTACGGGCGAAAATATTTGGAACGAAGACCTTTAACAAAAAGGAAAAACCATTGAATGAGTTATGAAGATGTAATAGTGCCAATAAGCTTTAAAATATATACAACCGGTCTTTAATAATATTCGACAAAATTGATACCAGTTAGTCAATAGAATATTAACTACAATAAAGTATCTTAGAGACTTTCCCTAGCTATATTTCAAATTGCATGAATTGGAAGTTATAACAAAATGGTGAAGAAAAAGGAAACAATTCAAAGGAAAGCGAAAGAAAATAAAAGGTTAAAAAGTTAATAGATAAGTAAGTAGTGTTCATGTATCACACAAGTCCCCTCTTATATTTTTATATATTTTAATGTTTTGGGATTAACTCTTCTAAACGTTCTCCATCAGAATCAAATATTTTTATTCGTAGAGCTCATGTTCACTAGCGTTGTTTGGAATTAAAAATATTGGTTATACTAGCGTAAAAATGGGCAAAAATAATTGGCCTTCAAGATTTACAAGTATTTAAAACTAATCTTAAGAAGCCACATAATATTTAATAGAATATAAGAAAATATGTGATTGCAAAAAGTAATTTGGCGCCAGTTAAACTTTTCATTCATGTCTTCACCATCAGAACACACGAAGCGTTCTACGTCTCCTGTGAACACAACGGCTAACATATTCTTCATGCACTTTTAGCATTTGTAGCAAAACAATACATTGAAAGGACTGCACGCAAATGAAGAAATCATAAAATTGGGATCGAAGATAAAATGTATGTGGGGAAAAGTATGAAGGCAGTACAATGGTAGAAGGGAGCATATAGTAAGGAGTGTAGGGGGGAGAGGTTGGATGACAGAAGGGAGAGAAAAGAGAAAGGGATCCCGGAAGATGATTGTTTGTTAGTGATTCAGGGTGCGTCAACTGCTAAGATCGATGGTTCTGTAAGTGTAGTGCGTGTTTTTCCCAGGAAGTGGCGGTGATGTTTCCCCCGCTGGATGGCGAGATCCGGCGGCGACCTACCATCGGCTATCGGGGTTTTCCCCCAAACAGTATCTCCTACCAGTGGGACACCGCCACAACCGCTCTAAGCTCCCGACCGGTCTCCCGGTATATGTAGTAGTGTAGTGCAAGTAACTGTGTGTACGTAAAGAATGGAGATATGAATGAAGGAAAGATGCGCGCGGTCCGTGACCCGTTTGGTAGGTTACTGCTCCGGAATTCTCCTGGTATTGATCGGAGAAACTCCGAAAAACAGCCTGTAAAAGAGGTTAGAGGCACCTACGGAAGATAGACGAGACACCAGAACGAGAATCGCGCCGACTGGCGGCGGTGTGAGCAAACTAGCGTCCGTTAACGCGCCGGTCGCGGAATGCTGGGCTGTTGGCGGCGGCGAGCAGCTGGCGAGAAGGGGTGGGCTGGAAACAAGAGTATGGGGTGAGAGGATACGGTCTGGAGACGGTGGATAGAGGATGGGCCAGAGGTGAGGGAATGCGCACGTGACGAGTAGGTGGGAGTTCAGGTAGTCAGGAGTGAAAGCGATGATCTGGAGGAGGGAAGCGAAGCGAAGAGTTGGAGAAGGGATCCAGAAGAGGGTGGGTGGGTTGGAAGAGAGGGAATGAGCAGTAGGAGAGAGCTGGAGGTGAGAAGGGAAGAGCTGAAAGAGGGAGCCAGAAGAGGATGTGTGGGATTTGTTGGCTGAAGACGAGAAGATGGTCAGGAGGAGAAAGCTGGAGGTGGCAGTTGGTGAGCTTTAGGAGGGATCTAGGTGAGGGGATGGGCTGGAGGCGAGAGGATGGGCAGAAGGAGAGCTGGTGGTGAGAAGGGAAGATCTGGAGGAGTGAGTCAGAAGAGGCAGATGATAGGCAGGGTGGAAGGGCTGGAGGCGAGGAGATCTGCGGGGTGACCAAGGGATAGTCAGGGAGGGTGATCTGGAGGATGTGGGCGAAGAATCGGATGAAGAAATCACGAGAGGTGGACGAGTTGGGGGGGGGGCTGGAGAGGAGATGGCAGGAGGAGTGCGCTGGAGGTGGGAAACCCTAGAGGAGTCAGAAATGGGTGAGTGGGGTGGGAGGGCCTGGAAGTGAGAGTCAGAGGGTGCGACGAGGCAGTAGGCCGAGGGAGAGAGCTGGAGGTGAGAAGGAAGAGCTGAAGGAGGTAGCCAGAAGAGGGAGGGCGAAATGGGTGGGCTGGATACGAGAGGCAGAGGATGGACGGGGTGGATGGGGTTGAGGCGAGAGGATGGGCGGGGTGGCGAATGGATATGCAGGAGAGTTGAAGTGGAGGTTGAAAGGGCGTGGGAAGAGGATGGGCGGGGTGGCAGAATGGATAGGCAGGAGGATTGAAGTGGAGGTTGAAAGGGCGTGAAGAGGATAGGCAGGGTGGCGAATGGATAGGCAGGAGGATTGGAAGTGGAGGTTGAAGGGCGTGGGAAGGATGAGCGGGGTGGCGAATGGATAAGAGCAGGAGAGTTGAAGTGGGGTGAAAGGGGCATGGGAAGAGGATGAAGCGGGGTGGCGAATGGATAGGCAAGGAGAGTTGATGGAGGTTGAAAGGGCGTGGGAAGGGATAGGCAGGGTGGCGAATGGATGAGCAGGAGAGTTGAAGTGGAGGTTGAAAGGGCGTGGGAGGATGGGCGGGGTGGATGGTCTGGAGGCGAAAGGCAGAGTGGCTGGAGGCGCGTGGCGAAAATCTGTGACCAGTGGTGGAAGGGGCTGCTGGGGCCGTGGGAGGGGGAGGGTTGGGCGGGGTGTAGCGCGTGAGGGAACGCGTGAGGGAGTCGAGTGGGGGACGGTGGACGTGCGCGCCACCCGTCTCCCGAGACACCTGCGCTCTCCCACGCGATTTCGCGCTACGCCGATGCGTGTTATTTCAAGCTGCGACTTCCTCCCCCCACCCCCACCTCTTCTTGCGGTGTTTCTGCGGGGGCGTCTCGCCGCCACGTGGCGGCAGCTGGGGTTGGATGCTGCGTCGAAGGGGTTGAATCTGAGAGCGAAGGAACCATTAGAAGACGCTGTCGCAAACCAGGAAGTAGGAGGGAACAGGAAGGCGATGACGGGGACGGAGTAAGCGGAAATATGTGATGGAGAGAGGGGAGGTAGGAGTAGTAGACCAAGGTGGGGAAAGGCAGGAATAGGAAACTGTATTTATAACAATGATAACATCAGACACGAAGTTCGAAATGTCTGGAAAGAAAGAAGGATGGAAATGATAGATGATGACAAAAGCATTGAACACAAGCGACACGGCAGGATTCTCAAAATGGCTCAAAGAAGAGGGTGAGGAGGTGGAGAGGTTAACTTACAAGAGACTGAGTTAGCAGGGATATATCGAAGCTTGTAAGGACATATATTAGGCTGGGGGAACTGGGGAACATAATATTTGTTGCTACTTAAGTGAACTGTGTGATAGCGATGTTCTTATCGTCGTTTAAACGTGAGATCCGGTGCCAACACATTCGTCGGCGAGCGGGGTTTTCTCCTCCAGGTATATTCTCTATGTGAGCTTAGACCCACCTGGGACATGTTCTAACAACCAACCTATTGGTTTCCCATTATGTATGGTGGTGTGGTACACGTATGTGTGTACGTGCGTGTGTGAGTGTAAGGGGAGAGGAGACGAAAAGGATGAAGAAGGCTAGGTCCCGCGCGGACCGTGGCCCGTTTGTTACAGCACTGCACCAGCATTCGCCTGGAATTGATCGGAGAAACCATGGAAAACTACCGATCACAGGAGCCGTTCACTAGAATTCTTCTCCAGGCAACAGCTCAATTCGCCATAGCTATAAAGCTAATGATCAGGGGCGGATTTTGATAACCTAAAACATCGCCAAAAATATTATTAAATTCCTCTTAAATCGTTTTAAAAATTACCCTAAAAACAAAGAATAATGGCGTAAATAATGTTTAGCAAAACTACTTCGTATGAACAATTTAAGCTGTTGTATATGGTACTGGTGTAATCGAGTCTTGTTTCTTCTGTTCATGTGAACTCAGCTTGCAGACTTTTGGTTTGGACTGTTCTTTATAAGAAAATCTCTGTCTAATCTCTGTCTTTATTTATCGCAAAAATCGACAGAACTGACAGTGGCGTCACAGGAACCATAGATTTCATAGTACTCGCCAAGGATGGCATTACAATATATGAGCGAAGAAATCGAATAGGGTACTCAATAATTCTGTGGAGAACATTTGTTACACGAAGTAAATATTATTTGAAGTTAGTAAATTGAGATGATATTAAAATCGATGAAATCGACAATAAATGCAATAAAAATTACTGGAAATGTAAAAAATGACTTTTTACTTGAAATTGACGAAAAATGCAAAAAAATGACATGAAAAATTGTCATTTCCTTTTGTCATAACATAAAAGTAATTTCTATACAAAACGGTATTGTTCTAAAATAAAAAGAAAAAATGACAATAAAATAAAATCCGCCCCTGCTAATGACGTACTCGCACTCGATTTCAAAGGATTCCTTTAACGCGCGCCAGCAGTCTCTCCGCGCCGATCCGAGTCAGAGCCTGCCGCTGCCTTCGCCTCAGCTTCGCTGCCGTGCGAAGCGCTAGTGTCGCGTGTGTGCCGTAACTTTGGCTCTCGAATATTTTCATTCCTTTGAAAGACTGAATATCGTTGGTTTGAAAGGAGAGAGTCACACTCAAAAAACTTTTTCCATTTTTCTCCTTATTGTTCCATGTTCAAAGATTGGCAGTTTTCATGCGTATGAGTGTTTCAGTGTAAATTGCAATTGGGACACTGGATAGGTCATATACTTATCGATACAGTTTTGTTGGTTTATTTTTTACCTTTCCTTGGCTTCTTGACTCTCTGGTGACTTTTAATGAATATTTCTTGCAATAGCGTAAATAAATATTTGAAAAACTTATTCTTGACATTTATAATTAATTTTGTTTATTAATAAAAAATTATATTGCTTAAATGGACATTTTATTACCCTTCTCTTTCTAATATATATATATATATATATATATATATATATATATATATATATATATATATATATATATGTATACATATATATATTTATATATATATATACACTACTGTTTGTGGAAATTGCAACACCAAGAACGAATGGATCTAGGGAAATGATATTCAATGTACTGTGCACCCATGCCACAGGCACTACTTTATTTCATTTGCAGTACTATCAAATACATGGATACATGCCAAGTCAGTAAGTTGTGAAGCCACCACGCGCATCCACAAGAACCTGTACACGGCGCGGCATTGAGCTAATAAGAGTCTGTATCGCTTCTTGTGGCAGGTCCTGCCATGGTCCTTCAAGCCGCGTCCAGAGTTCGGCGGTGGAAGCTGGCGGAGGTGCCTGGCGGACCAGCCTCTGGGAAAGCATGCTCCACACATGTTCAATTGGCGACATGTCAGGTGAACGAGCCGGCCACGGAAGGAGCTGTATCTGGTGTTCATTGAACACACGTTGCACGATGCGAGCGATATGGGGTCGCGCATTGTCTTGCTGGAATATCGCTCCAAGCGAGCGTTGTACGAAGGGCACGACCTACGCCCTCACGACTTCCTCGATGTACCGGTGGGCGTTGAGATTTCCCTCAATGCGGAGTAGGCGGGTCCGTGAGTGGTAGCCAATGGCACCCCATCCCATTACACCGGGTGTTGGGCCGGTATGACGCTGGCGAATGCATCCCTCCAGATTGCGTTCACCGCGATGTCGTCGAACACGTATACGACCGTCGTTATTGGACAAATTGAAGCGGGACTCGTCGGAAAAGATGACTTGCTGCCACTCAGCCCGCCAATGTCGATGTTCGACGCCCCACAGATGTCGGAGGCGTCTGTTGTCGAGTCAGTGGAAGGCGCAACAAGGGGCGGCGAGCAATCAAGCCCCTTTGCACAAGACGGCGCCGAACACTGCTGGCGGACATGCTGTGACTTGTCACTGTATTCCACTGCTGCGCTAACGTGGTGGATGTCGCTGTGCGATCGGTGATGGCCATGCGATAGAGGTGTCGATCTTCCCTCGCCGTAGTGTGATAGCGAGGCCCTGTCCCACGCTGGCGGTGGGTACGACCTTCCGCAGACCACTGACGCCATGTTCGCATGATGGTACTGGCGGCTCGTCCCAGACGTGTGGCAATCTGGCGGTAGGAGAACCCAGCTTCTCGCATCCCAACGACCCTTCCCCGGTCGAAGTCCGTCAAGTGTTCGTACTGCACTCGCTGTCGGCGACGAGGCATGGTGTGACTTACAGACAACTTGTGCGAGCCAAGGGTCGACCTGTCACTGTTTGTAGCCTCTCCAAGGCGCCTGGAGAGGTACCCGAACATGGTGCGATAAGCCGTCCCTACGTCGCAACCACGTGACTGGCGGCGTTGTAAATGTAATCACCTGGCGATCTCAATGTCACAAACTTATCCACGAAATGCGATGCGTTCAATGCTGCTCCTTCGCGGTGTTGCAATTTCCACAAACAGTAGTGTACATATATATATGTGTGTGTGTGTGTGTGTGTGTGTGCGTGTGTGTGCGTGTGTGTGCGTGTGTGTGCGTGTGTGCGTGTGTGCGTGTGTGTGTGTGTGTGTGTTAGAGAGAAAGAGAGGGGGGAAGGAAGGAGACGGAGAGAGGGAGAAAGAGGGGGGAGAGGGGGAGAAGGGGGAATTTATCCAAAACCTCTAAGGTATTAAATTTGAAAATACTCAAGATATTCAGTTATTAATATAAAATTGAGGGAAATGTGTAAATTGGTTTCGACAAAAATATTTATTTTTAGATGCAATTATGTATATGGGGCGCTACTTGAATTGCTACTAACTTTCAACGCTCAACATTAAAGGAAAAAATAATTATTTACATAATATAATTATTTAATGTAACAAATAAACATATTTATAAATTTACACAACATACAAAACATAATTATTTATTAATAATGAAAATAATGATTATAATTATTAAAATCCAATGCCCTACTCATGACTGTGGCTACATTTGATATATCTTTATTCTGTTCCTACTTGCATCCCAAGCGTTTGGTGTTGGTCTCATTTTTCGTTCCCATTTGGCCCATCCCCCATTAAGTACAAAGACTCCGGCAGTACTGCTAGTATGAGGATACTGGCGAAGGCGCAAACTAGGTCGTAGGGAATTGATAAACAGTGTTATTGTACTCGTATTATTACTTTTTTAAATGTTCCGCCTTTAATAAGCACATTTTTGTCTCACATTCCACTAGTGATTACTTTGAATTAAAATGATGATTTAGTTTCTAAAGCTGTCATTATTTTCAACTATTCCCTATACTTCAACAACTTCCATCACTGCTGCAAGAAACAAAATATGTTGCCGAGTAATTGATAATTCCGATAATGTCTCTTCATACCCTCTGAAAGGTTGTTCATTCGGCAATGAAAGTCTCGGTTTTTTTATTGTAGAAGACGCACCTGTTGGTCACCTGTTGCTGTGAAATACGATCCCGAATAAATATTTGTAGTTACGGAATATCTTTCTGCCACATTTATCTTTTTGTTCCATATTTTATTTTTAACCTTTTCTCCAATATAATTCACGGGTTCTGTCCACAGAAATATAAATATTGGATTACAAAATACACGAGAACTCCTCTACTCTTTGGTGTATTCCTTATTGCGTAAAAATATTTGAAACGTTTATAATGATTTTGTAAATGGTCTACTGACAAAATTGAAGATATAATTGCATTATTTCCCTTCCAAAAATATTTTTAACTTTGTAATGTTATTTAAATTATTTTCATAATACATTGAATGCATTTAATAAAATGGATAAAAGACAAATCTAAAAAAAGTTCTGCATGGTCTGTGATACCTGAATCAGAACATTCTATTTATTTTCACTTCATTTTTGTTTTTGTCTATTAATCAATACAACGTATCCTTTATATAATAAATTTGTTTTTTTAACTGTAATGGAGTATGACTCGGTGACAATTAATTGAGAGTATTAATAAATCAAACAAAAACACAACAGTGGTTAAATTAAAAATACAATAATATTGTTGGAAAAATAGTATTAATTATTAAGTTAATAAGTATTCACACTGACATTAATTATAACAATAAGAGTGACAGTTATAAGGAAATAAAATTTATTAGTATAACTCGTAACTTATGAAATATAGACCGGAAATGTCTTAAATAATTCATTCAATTCACCACAGCGTACTTCTACTTCATCGCACAATATTAAGATTTGAATTATCCTTCTTTGTTTGTTCCCTAATCTGCACCACACTACACTATTCTACTCTACGGCTTGGGAGAAAGACACTAAACAACTATGTGTTCCTAAAGTTTCCATCATTTCGAGGAAAGGTTTCAAAACTTTTTGCAGACGAACCATTCCATTCCGTTTTCGTTGGATTTCTTCTATATCCGTTCTCCGTAGTCGGTGATTTTGTGAGTTTAAAATATGTTTTCTTACTAAAGTAAGCTACACACAGCTCAGAATCAAACAGTTTGGAATTGCATCCAAGTTTCTTTTATATTCCTAAAAGCCAATTTAGGAATTGTTTGTTGACCCGTTTAAATCAAATCTGTAAGGTTCTTGAGTATGGGCGTGAAATGATAGATTTAATTTAATTAAGCAAAACTCTAGTAACTTTACAAAAACGATATCAATTTATTATCTGATACCAGACACTTCCGCTCCCGATTTTACTACGCGTACTTAACACCCATTTATCTGCAGGAGGCAAAGCCTGTCTTTCAGGCATATCGATCCAGGTTTTTCTTGCGTGTCGAGAAAGGGCCACGAGAAAGAACCTTTCGACTCCACCCTTTCGCCCTTCTTCCTTTTTTCCTCGCCCTACACACGAAAGTCCTTGGCCAACGAAGAGCCCCCCCCCCCCCAGTCGCCCATCGGCACGTGCCGCTCCCTCGCGTAGTGAATCCTATCTAGCCATAAGTAGAGCCCGGATTTCTTTGTACGATACTTGACTATTCTTTATTACGATGCCAATGTCTAAAACTTACTGATGTTCAATGAATGCATTAATGCTTTGATTGATTGATTAGATTTTCCGTGCACGACAACGGCTAATGTCATTAGTCTCGTAAGCGGGGTGCATGTTATTTTTGCTCGTGAGGTGGCAGTGATCTTTCCCCACTGGATGGTGAGATCCGGTCCCGACCTACCGTCAGGACAGGGAATGGGAAGAAAAGATTGCGCGCGGTCCGTGGCCCGTTTGGGGTACTGCTCCGCCATTTGCCTGGTATTGATCAGAGAAACCAGGGAAAACTACCGATCAGAGCAACCGGCCGCTAGAATTAACTGTATAGTCAGTAAATCTTGCTACTAGGCTCGAGATTCGAACCTAGATCCTCTCGATCAGAGTGCCATCATTTGATACCCTGAGCCACCTCTTCTGGTTTGATGATATGATGAATACGTGAGTATAAAGTTAAATGACGATGGAGTATTGGTGGAATGAAAGACTGAGAAAGGGAAGCTCTTCGAGGCTACCTGCCGCTCTGACCGGCTTTGTCCAGCGGATATTTTACATGAATCGGCCGGGATTTAAAGCACCCAGCGGTGGAAGACGATTGGTTCCTGAATTTCAATGTATATCTGAATCGCATACAAAAAAGACAACCCATCGCGCATGCACTAACATTGTGTTAGATTGCTGTGACCCTCTCAGTTACTATCAGCTGCCACCGAGCAATGTTTCCTAAGTCAACCAATGTGATATCATCATGCGTTTGATATCTGTGACAGTTGATGCGCTTCGAATACGATTGCATCATACGCAATCGTATTCGATCGTCCTATACGATCGCGTCACACGCAATAATATAGGACACAAATCGTGTGGCGTAAGTTGGCTATTCGGTGGTTTCAATTTCTCGCCCGGAGAGTTTTCCTCGCACGGAGAGAAACTTCCCATACACCTCGTCAGGCAAGCAACGCCTTTAAGATCGTTTTCTACACGGAACATTATTTTTTCTTCTCTATTCGTGGAAAGACGCAGACTTGAAATATTTAGTAACACTAAATTGTACGACGTGCCTTTTTCACCTTTCGAAATTTTGGTTTTGCAGGGCAAACATTCCTTTTAAAACTTCTGAAAATGTAGCATTGTTAGTTATTTTGGTAAAACTACCCATTTCCAATGTGTGTGCGCGCGCGCGCGCGTGTGTGTGTACGTACGTGCGTGTGTGCGTGCGTGCTTGCATGCGTGGGTGCGCGCGTGGGAACTTGTGTCTCGTGTGTCACAAATCAGTTATAACAAGTCCCTAACTTGTCCTTGCGACAATGTTTCTTTGAATAACAATCATATTAATATCGTAAAACCCTAAATTGCAGTTTTGCATCTTCCTCGGTGGTGCCATTATTTTGCACACTTAGCAGAAGGAGTTCGTAAGAGTTAGTATCAAACAATAGCTGTACATAAATTTCGACTGTTAGCAGGTAAATCTTCAAAGTCACATTGCTTATCCAAAGCATAGAACTACACAAATAACAGGCAAAACAACTTGTCATTGAACTAAACAAACATACACTTCACTATTTTCCGACGCCTAAGCTCGTAGACCAAATCGAATACTCGCCATTTTTATCAATCAGACATTTACGCTGTATACAGTACTAAATTATTTCGTACACAACTCTAAATGTGTAACTGATAATAATTGATATCTATTCGATATCCAAGAGTGGGCGAGAGAGGGGGCTTAAATCATTGTGCTCGTCCTTACTAGGGTAGCTATTAATAGGTGGTAGGCCATTGCCTTTCATGGGACAAGATGATGTTAGGCTTTTATTTGGTGAGTGAAGTGAGTGAAGTTGAGTGAGTGAAGGGGGAATGAAAAGGGTCAATAATTATGGATTGTATAATCTTTAGATGAAAACGAGGCGACAATGGAGAGCCAACTACGCTACAATCACATGGTGAAAACTCTCATCTACGTCGGACTCGAACTCATAGTCACGACTTCATATACACAGATGACATTGATTAGATTGATTCAGGGCAACAACTGTTGCCAACTCAGAGTCTCTGACTGGGTGGTTCGGGTTGCGACAGTTGCAAAGCCACACCGATAGCAACATAGCTTGGTGAAATGCAGCCGCTGCCTGGAGGAGAATTCTAGCTAGCGGCCGATCTGTACGGAATATTTCTTGGGATTCTCCGATCAATTCCAGGCGAATTCAGGAGCAGTAACTTAATAAACTAGTCACGGATAGCGCGCCATCTTTCCTTCCTTTTTCCCCTCTTCCTCCCTTTTAATCATACATTTGCTTTGAATGCAATGTACTACCACACATGTAGGGTGCTTAGCGCGTCTCACGGCTGCGACGGAGCCCCGTTTCTCAGGTCACCATCATAGAAAAAGCCCTTAGGTTGGCGCAGATATCATGTGCCATCTGGTGAGGAACACCACCACCTCCCCAGCATGTACTACACTTATGGGACTATTGGTCAAGGCACTTGACGCGCTCGGAAACACAACACAGGCACATAAAAAAGTTGATAGATACAAAAACATGTCCCTAGTTTCTCTACATATTTCGACGTGCTAAATTCGAATATGATGCCAGAATTACGCCATCACCCTCCTTTTTTTAATCCCTAAGAACGATCGTGATATTGTATTTTTTTTGTTTTCAGGGTTTGTTGTCAGATCCAAAGACTTGATACATGTTTCTCTATGTATTTCGACATGCTGTATCCGAATCTGAAGCCAGAATGAAACCTGAAACCAGCCATCACACTCTGGTTTCTTTCAAATTGCGAAAAACCACCGTGAAATTGTAGATTGTAAATTTGAGGGTGGTTTGTGCAATTTAAAAGAAATCTGGAGGGTGATAGCGAAACTCTTCATAATCGGATTCAGCGCCTCGAAATACATAGAGAAACATGTGTTAAGCCTTTGGATCTAACAACCTTTTTGTGTACCCTTGAAATCAATAAATTAATTGATATATACTTCTCCTAGCCCCAGCGCAGCGAGACAGGCAAAGGTCTAACCACCAAGCAATAACAAACGGGTAAAAATCTTACCACACACCGAGGACTGCGAAACAATGAAGTGGAGTGAGCCCGGACCCCATCACCGGCACTTCGGTCTCGTCCCTCCCCACCGCCGCCGCCGCCCGCGCGGGGTCCCCCCTCCCCTCGCCGCCCCAAGACGCCGATCGATCAGGGCATCGACAGCGTCGCCGCCGCCGCCGCAGCGTCTCATCTTCCCACCTGAGAACAGGGAACAGGGGAGATTGCGGGGCGGCGAAATTGGGAGCGAAGGGGAGGTTTCCCGCGGCAACTAACAAGGCCATCGCCGCGCCGCGCCGCGCCGCGCCGCGCCGCGCCGCGCCGCGCCAAGCTGCACAGTGGCCCCGAGGCAACGGCTTCAAGCCGCGCCCGGAACATCGTACAGGTTATAATGCAGAAAATGTCTGCAAACGTTCAAAACGTGACATGTCCACTTCGCTCTTTTCGAATAAAAATTTTAAAATAGCGAAAATTTTACATTTTTCAACTCCGTCTTTAACTCGATGAATAGAGTACTGCTTAATGTATTGTAAGACATATCAGGTTTATTTCTTGGAAATAAAATTCTAGGTAAAAACATCAGAAGAACTCAATTTTTGCCAAATGGACATGACACCGTTTTGAATGTTTGTTTCTCTAATACTGTGTAGAATAAAAGATGCCGGCCTGGATGGCCGAGGTTGTTAGAGCGGGAGCCGACTCAGCGCTTCGGTCAGAAGGGTCGCGGGTTCGAGACCCGCCGTGATGATTGTTAGTGATTCCGGGCGCGTCAACTACTGAGATCATTAGTCCCGTAAGAATAGTGCATGTTTTTTCATCGGGAGGTGGCGGTGATCTTCCCCCACCGGATGACGAGTTCCGGCGCCGACATACCACCGACTAGCGGGATTTTCCCCAACCAGGTATCTCCACCAGCCCCAGCCGGGACAAGTTCTAAGTCTCCGACTGGTCTCCCGGCATGCGTGGTAGTGTAGTGCACGTTAGTGTAGATGTGTGTGTAAGGGGTGAGGATAGGAGAAGGAAGAAGGAAGGACATTTAACGACACCTTGTATCTTACAACACCAAATAATGACAAAAACATTAAAAAAAGAATTACTAAAAATATCGTGAATTTTATAATTTAGCGTCACTACTCAATTAACGCCAGTGTCCTGCACTTGCCATCGAGTATTATAAACAGACATGACATTTATGCAACAATGGTCGCGTTTGAATACGTAGTGTAAACTCTCTATAACAAAAATCTTTAAAACAAAAGATTCCCTATAACGTAGCCGTTACTTAAATTTGGCTAGATTAGCTTATAACCCACTTATAAATACACTATCTAGAGTGGAGAAGCCGTTCCCTACACTCAAATAATTCGTTACTGTTTAGACTCGATAAACATTCGATTTTCAAAGGTTTTCCATAACTTACGAAAATTTCTGAAACAGACAGTTGCGTTTCTTTTATTACTGGTAGCATTTCGTTTGTTCCATTATTATGCATATTTTTTTAATCACGAGCTGAATTTTAAATTGTAAATATAATCAGTAAAAGAAAATCGTTGTTCGTTGACGAAAAGTTTTTTGATACGTTGGATACAAATGGGAGAAGAAAAATATTGGGTCATGTAAATAGAAGTAAGAAAATGATTGTACCATTAGCTTTTGAAGTAAATACATTTTGCTCAATAAATATTAAGTATTAGACTTTGTAACTGGTAAATACTATTTACTTATAGTAAATATTTAATGTCTTAGAACTTAATTTTTCAGCATTTACATAAAATAACGAGAATAAATTGAGCTTTTACTTCATTTCGTAAATAAATACTACGAATTTAATAGAGATAATGTAACATTTGCTAGGAGAATCCACCAGAGGGTATGGAACTCATTAAAGCAAGAGATGATGAACGTTCAAAGACTTTTTCCTGTTTCGTAAGTGATCCAGGTTTCTAAATTAGAAAGCGAAAGACATTGTTGTTCGCCGTTTTAAAGTATCGAAGACAATATCAAATGTTACGCAAAAAATAATTGAAAAATTCCATATTTTTATAAATTTTCCAAAAGGAAGTAATGTATATGTGTGCACAGACGGAATGAGCTCCGAGTTTTCACTTCCCGAGTGCAATTGGTACTATGTAGTGTGACTACTCATGTAGTGTAGTGAAACAGCGAGTTCCATGAGATGAATATCTCAACCGCAAAATATTTACTCCAATTAATTGTCGTCGCTTAGGTCTAAGGAGATGAACAGTAGAAAAATTCTAATAATTATGTTTAGGAATGTAATTAATAAAATAAATTTAAATTCAGATAAATCTTATCATTTTTTCGGCTTGATGAACCAGGTATATTGTCAAACATGGGGTTCTGTTGTGCTGATGTTAGATCGATTTTTTCCCCAAGGCTGCAAAATATTTTTCTGCTTTCATGTTTGCGTTTATCTTCAGCTCCGATTTCATATTATTTATCTTTTTTCACTTATGGCAATATCACTGGTTTCCCACAAATCTGTTCACACTCACTAATAATTGCGAAATATGCAGCTTTTTTTCCGGCCTTAAAGTTTAGAAATATTACGATTTATTTAACACTGCCATATTTTTCAATGATTTTCACAAATCACATTTAATAAATGATGTTGACATCTCTGATATCTCATCTGATGGAAACATTTCAACGAAGTGTTCGATCCAGGCAATTCATGTAAAATCTGTGGTGATAAAAGCGAGGCGGCGGCATATTTTCTGGAGTCCACACATTTCTTCCGTACCTCGTTCTACCGTTTCTTCTTTGCTTCACCAGCATTGCTATTTTCTACTCATTTGTACTTACTGATGGGTCTTGATTGATTAAGTAATTATTTCGTGTTTGCGGGCACTTCAATTGCTGCAATAATTAGTCCCGTACGTTTAGTGCATAATTTTTCTTGAAATGTGGCGGTAATCCTCCCCCGCGGTATGGTGAGATCAGCGGCGAATTTTACGTCGGTTAACAGGGTTTTCCCCTATCAGGAATCTCCCATAAGCGTGGTTCCTTCTTGCCGGGACAAGTTCTAAGCTCCCGACTGGTCTCTCGGCATATGTGGTGGTGTAGTGCATGTAAGTGTATGTGAGAGTAAGGGGTGAGCATAGAACAAGGAAGGTGAAGGAAAGATCTCGCGCGGTTCATGATCCATTTATTAAAGTACTGCTCCGGCATTCGCCTGGTGCTGACCGGAAAAAAACACGAAAAATTACCGATCAGAGTAGCCAGCCACTAGAATTCTCCTCCAGACAGCAACAGAACTCGAGCCAGCTCCTGTTGAAAATCCTGCCCCCGCCGGGACTGGAACCCTAGGAACGTCCGTTCAGAGGCACGTCAGTAATATCACTTGATGCCCTGAGCCACCTAAGCCAGTATGAGTCTCAATGTCCTTGGTAGTTGCAGGATCCCTAAACACAATATAAGATAGCACGTCATACGCAGCTTTTAACTATTTTTGACGTAAAATAAATAAATAAAAATAAAAAATATTAAATTGACAGCAGTCTTAAATAGAAAGCAACGAATAAGGCCAACTACATATAGTTGCTCCTATTCGTTTCGTTGTGTGAGTTGCAAAGGATTTACCAAAAGCAGACCACGTTTTCCTAGTGTTAGAGAAGCGAAGATAACGACTTTTTCCAGCTTGAAGATTGATTACTTTGAAATGCACAGATTAATGAGTGTATATAAAAGCAATGTCCGGGAATTGAATGATACCTGTGTCTATTTACCAAAATTATCCAGTAATTCTATTTATTTGTAATGCATTACGTTTTTGAGTTACAACTCGTTTTATTATATTTCCTGAATGGGCGTTTTCGCACCACCTACTACATGTATTTAGTCAGTATTGCCTGGAGCAACGTAAAAAGCAAATGGCAATGAGTACTCAGACATATTAGAACAGGTTGAGGAAAAAATTAAAAAAATAATGAAATAAACAAAAAATATTACATTGCCCTATATTACATTACAATATTACTTAATAACATTAAATGTAATTTCAATTTATAGTTAAAATGCATACTTACGAAACACTAATCTCGCTTCGGGCGACGGGCTTAGGAAGCTCAGGGCTTCAATTGATGTCACTACAGTACCTCTGACCTGGCGATTCTTGGGTTCGAGTCCCAACGGTGATGGAACATTATATTGGGCGCGCATAATACATAGTTGGGTTGAATTCAGCCGCTGCCTGGAGAAGAATTCTAGCTGTCGGCTGCTCTGGTTTTTCCATTGTTTTCCATTGTATTGTGTGTTTGTATTGTATTATATTGTTTGTATTGTATTGTATTGTATTGTTTTCCATTATCATTTCCAGGTAGTTTCCTATTGTTTCTCCGATCAACGCAAGTCGGATACCCGAGCAATACCCTACCAAACAGGCAACAGTCGGCGTGCGATCTTTCCCTCATCTTTCCTCACCCCTTTCTTACGCACACTTACATTTATTTACATGCACGGCACTACCACACATTTCGGGAGGCCAGTCGAGAGCTTAGAACTTTTCCCGGCTGGGTAGGGGCCTCGGTGTTTGGAGATACCTGGTTGGGAAAACCCCTATAGTCGACATGTAGGTACGCGTCGAATTTCATCATCGAGCGGAGGAAGATCACCGCCCCCTCCCGCAATAAAAATATGCACTACACTTACGGGAGTAATGACTTAAGCAGTTATCGCGCCCGAGAACGCTAATCAATCAATCGCGTTGGGCGCCAATTCAGACCCACTGTGCGCTTCGCCGGTCGCCCTCGCGCGCAACCTGACGCGTGCTTCGCCCTCCCCCTCCAATTCGCCCCTCGCGGCGCGGTTTTTGTGACCCTGAGCAGGGATTCGTTATCTACGGACGACCAAACAGCGGCGGATTAAGGGGAGCTCGGGAAATGCTTGTTTCTTGGACTTTTGGTCGCGGGATTTAGCCAGGAGTAAACTGTTTCCGAAATTATTTCCTGACATCTCCGAAGGAGACAGAAGTTTCCGTTTTTATTCGTTTTTGTCATTTTTTATTTTCTTTATCTAGATTGACCTTTGCTTCTCCTCACCTTATTTTTTGGGCGTTTTTATTCGTCTTCTTTGCGATATTGTGTTGACATTACGGCGTAATTTTACACCACTATTTCTTTACATCTTACATCAAAGATGGATGTTTACATACGTATTTCTAGTTGAGATTCAATTGGAATATATTGATGGGAGTTAATTCAATCTGTCTCATAAAATATAGAAATGTTTTAATCAATTATTTAAGAATCAAAAACTACTTCGTTTTGACGTGTTAGACATATAAGAGTTGCAAAATAGAACTGAATACTAAATTAAGCTACAAATTTGGACTGTACTTGAAACAGTGAAAATGGGTTTCAATTGATAAGAACTGAGAGTGTCTTAGAATTGGCTGTAAAAGAGACAGAGAGAGAAAAGAGGTAAAAAAGATCCAGATTCAGCCTTCATAGACGAGAGAGCATAGATGTAATAGAAGCCAATGCAAGTGATAGAGATAGCTAAGAAATATCTTAATAAAGTACCAAGAAAAACTCGGGAATCCTCCACATTCTACATAAATATTACTTAAACATCATTCGGGAAAAAGAGTCTGTCCTGAATTTTCATAAGATTATCCCAATAATACTCGTACACGTTAGGATCCAAGCTATAGGCCAGATGCAACATATTTGAAGTAATAATATCTAACCAACAAGAAGAATAATTGATCTATTATTTTTTATTTAATATGGAAAAAATAAAAGTTATGTTCTCAAGTGTATTACCGCGTAAATATACAGAGTGGGAGTATAGTAAACTGATTTCTTAGTTATAACGTAAAATGAGCTATTTTTTATAAAAATTGCTTTGAATGAATCAATAAAATCAAATGCTTTCTCGTGATTTGCAAATGTAAATAAATAGTTTATTATAATAACTAACATTAGTAAGGATATCTTCAGGTTTGCTCTTTATAAAATCTTCAAACCTTAAAGTAAATAAAACATTAGTTTTAGAGCAACTTCGTTAAAAGAATGTTAACTTTCTCGTACGAAACGCATTTAAATTAAAATGTGATGAAAATAAAATATGGGATCAGCATCTCGAAAATGCTTTGAGAGTAATCGTTTGATTATCAGTTTTACATCACGACCCTTATTTTCTACATTTCCGCGACTTCATTGTCTCCATTTTCCTTAAATCAAACAAGTAACGAAGGTGGATCATGCAAAAAGACCTTTTGTGACCAAAACAGTTCTGATCGTCTGCTACGATCCAGAAGTGGAAAAACGAAGCATCTCTACACATAAAAAAGATATTATATATATTGTAAACTCATTTATTTCAATAAAACGCGTCGTCTGTTGAAATGTATTCCAAGAAAAAACCACTGTTTTCAAAGAATTCAATAATTCATACAATCGCGCACGGTGACATGATGGCCTGGAGAAAGGGAAACACCATTATATGCATGAAAGCAGGAGAAGATTGAAAAGAATCGTGAAGTGAATATGAGGTCTTTATATCGAAATTCAATGTTAAAAAATATTGAGTTGTGGACCTTATGTAAGACGTAGTGCGTGAATACCGGCCCGGAAAAGCCGAGAATCGCGCTGCGCCGAAAAGCTGGTATATCCAATCTCGCCGGCATTTGTTGAATTGCCTTCTGGGTCGCCCGCTGGTCGCGCGGCCTTCAGATCGCCCTGGTGGAAGTGGCGAGGGCCGGGCGGGGAGGCTCGAGGGACGGAGGGCGTGTCTGGGAGGGGTGACTGTGGGGCGAGGGCGGTCGGAGAGGGAGGGGCGGGGAGAGACGGGAGGGTGGAGGACGAGGCGAGGGGAGTAGGGTCGGAGGTGGAGCTGGAGCCGTGTGGAGCAAGCAGGGGCGGGGAGAGGTGGAAAGGGTGGTGCCGGGACGTCAGATGAGAGCAAGGTCCACAACAGAAAGGCACGCTCGCGCGCGTGTGTGTGTGTGTAAGAGAGAGAGAGAGAGAGAGAGAGAGAGAGAGAGAGAAAGAGAGAGAGAGGGAAGAGGGAGGTCGCTGAAGCGGAGACTAGAAGCAGTCGAGGACGGGGACGGCTACTGCGGAAAACGGGTGACTCCGGGGATGGAAAGGGTTTAGAGCATCGACGTCCTCTGAGAGAGGATTTGTGGGAGGCGAAGGTCCAAACTCTTCCAGGAAAAATCTTTGGAGAAGAATTGTAAAGTTGGGCGTAATGGTCATCTATACGACACGAAAGAAACTAACAAAACGATTTCTTTTTGATCGAATCCCCTTTTCCTTTTTGAAACTATTGAGCTGCCGAGAGAGATTTCTGACAACAACCAATTTCGCTTGTGGCGTGATCAGCTGTATACAAAATGATGAAAAAGGAATGGGAAGTATTTGTATCTTACTAACGTTTTTTATTAGTGTTTATGAAACATGTACATGTAATTAGCTACTCTAAAACTGTAAAAAAATAAAATTACATTTCGAAAAAAGGAAGATAATAATATCCCCAATGTTAATATGAGATAAAGATTTTTTCTTCCTGGTGTAAAAAGACCACTTAAACTATAAAAATAATGATCTTAAAGAATCTATTCAAAACACATATCACTAGAACGAATGTCACAAAATCGTTGTTCCATGTCTCCACTTTACTTTTAATGATTAAATATCTCCTGTAAAATTACATCGATCACAAGCAAATTGTATACTATGTTCAAATGAATGGTTTTCTCAGCTCTGATTAGAATATACTCGTACATTGAGAAGTTTTCGAAATCATAGTTCCTCTCAAAATATACAACAACAATAATTCAATTCAATTCAATTTTATTAGTAATTTGCTCACAGGATTAACCTATTACAAATTGCCGAGTATATTCATCGCGCAAATAACTTCTGATAGAACAGACAGTTAGCATAAGATACGGTATAAATTACACTACAAATACAAATAATACAGTAACACAATAACAAAATAATACAGTAACATAAGAAACAAAATAATTAAGAGAACAGAACATACAATTATATACGAAACGAGCTGTATCAAGTGAGGCTTGATGCGTTCCAGATATGTCATTCATTAGTGCTAGTGGAATTTAGCTTGAACTAGTCATTTATAATGAATACCTGTAATTTCAGAATTGATAAAATAAAGGAATACAGAGTTTTAGGTCTTTCAGAGTTTAGATTAACCAAACAATTGGGAAATGATAATGAATTATTGTGATGTGGTGACATTTCAGAGACGTGAAGAGCCAGCCAAACTATTCAACATCTCTAAAACAATCAACAACCTTCAACTTTATTTATCACAACTCAATTACCAGATCAATTTTAAATTCACTTTTAATGAAACACTATAGATTTAATGAAATGCTCTTTATAGATTGGGCACTCATATAAAATATGATGAAGATTTTCTTCAGTATTCATATTACATAAAGAGTATATTGAATTTGAGTGTATTTTGTGCCACATATTTCAACTGTTGGTGTTGATTTCTTTGTCACTGGACATCCTGTTTTGAGAGACCACTCTAGTAATGGAATAAGGGAGAGCCATCGTTAGATATTTCTCTGTTTCTGTAGGTTCCAGATCCCTAATTTCTCGATATATTTTACTGTATGATGAATTCATGATTCTAAGGGTATCGTCCACAAAGATTTTACTTACAATTGTTGCAACAATCGAGGGAATACTATCGCTGATTACAATCGGATTTTGTTGCGTAATTAACTTATGAAATCATTCATCAATCCGTCCAGAACGGACACTCAGTTGTATTTTCGAGAATTAGGATATGCTTTTCCTGATTCTAAAAGTTTGTTGAAAATTATACGTGGGTATTGACAAGGCGCCATAGATAGCAATTTTGTCATGTAAGTGATCTTTTAATTATTTCTCATTCTATTTTAGTTGAGCCAGTTTCCTTTCTAATCATGTACCCAGGAGTTGTTCTCGATAGTCTCAAAAGACGGTTGTAGAAGTTCGTTTGTATCTTATACAGTTGATCAGTTGATTAATGTATCTTAGACCCCAGATACTTGCAGCTTATAGCATAGTAGTTGCTACCATGGAATCGAAGAGTTTTCTATCAGTCGGCCAGCTATCACTTTTCCTTAATATTAAGATTTTGCAGACTGAATCCAATGATGTGTTTCCTTTGGTCATGGCATTGGCAGTTGCATAGTTGAATAACCCTGACATTGTGAATTGGATATCCAAATACGTGTACTGTTTGACCATTTCTCTAGTTTTACCTCTATATTTCACTGGCCTCTCTGACCTCATTCTGCCTGACTTTTTGAATTTCATTTTTTTTTAGATTAACTGGTAATGTCACGAAGGAAAAAAGCAAATAGTGTAGGGGTC
This sequence comes from Teleogryllus occipitalis, assembly GCA_011170035.1. Taxonomy (NCBI): domain Eukaryota; kingdom Metazoa; phylum Arthropoda; class Insecta; order Orthoptera; family Gryllidae; genus Teleogryllus; species Teleogryllus occipitalis. The sequence continues at coordinate 202,958 of BLKR01009058.1, read as the reverse complement.
AGCGAATCACCTTGCAGTACGACTTGTGTTACTTCTATCGTATTGATAGTAGAATTGGTGTTGATTCTTACTTTCATTGATGATCTTCCATAAAGATTCTAAAAAATCTTTATAACATTGCTCCTTACCTCGGATTCATATAGTGATTCCCATAAAAATGTGTGAATCACGGAGTCGAAAGCTCTTCTGAAATCTATAAACGCTGCATACAGTTTTCCTTTACATTTAACTAGCTCTAGTCTTATTTTGGCTTGTAATATAAACAAGTTATCTTCACAAGACCTGCCCGAACGGAAGCCGGATTGACATCAGGCAAAATGTTGAAATTATCACTCCACATTATCAGTCGATTCGCAATCATGGATGTGAATATTTTAGTTAGCAAACTAATATTCGATTTTGCAAGCGCTATTCCAGGGTAATTGAGTGGGTCTGCTTCGTTTCCCTTCTTGTGGGTCAAAATAACTTCCTATTCGCACCAGTTTGATGGAACATTTCCAGTCTTAAGAACCATGTTAAAGAGTTTAAGTGATTTACTTAAACCAGTTTGGAGGAAGTCTCTTGTAGAATAGATTGGGCATTCCGTCGGATCCCGGAGCTTTATTGTTCTTTAGTTTTCGAATGTTTATCATTAATTCTTCTGGAGCAATCTCTTTGTCTCTAATCGGATGTCTACAGTCTATATATTTCAAACAACAACAACAACAACAACAATAGTAATAATAATAATAATAATAATAATAATAATAATAATAATAATAATAATAATAATAATAATAATTTATTCCTCTCTTCGACTTCTTTATTTTTATTAATTTTTTTGTGTTATTACAAATACTTTTCATTATTTCACACCCCTGCTTTTAATGAAGCTGAAACCGGGCTAGATGGCTCAGGACATCAAATAATGTCAGTGATGTCTCTCCCTCTGACCGGATGAAGTCCTATGTTCGAGTCCCGACGGTGGCAGGATTTTCGACACTAGCTTGTCAGCTAGGTCGAATTCATTCGCTGACTGGAGGAAATTGTAGCTGCCGGCTGCTCTGATCGGTAGTTTTCCGTGGCTTCTTCGATCAACACCAGGTGAATGCCGGAGCAATACCCTTCCAAACGGGTCACGGACCGCGCGCGCTCTTCCTTGTCCTACCTCACCCCTACACACACTTTCACTAACATACATTACACTACCGCACCTGCCGGGAGACCGGTCCGAAGCTTAGAGCTTGTCCTGGCTGGGGCGGTGCGTGCTGGTAGGAGATACATTGTTAGGAAAAAAACCGTTAGCAGACGGTAGGTCGGCGGCGGAACTCGCCATACAGCGAGGGAAGACCACCGCAACCTTCCAAGCAAATGCACGCATTCCATGTATGGGAGTAATATTCATAGTAGTTGACGCGCCCGAAATCACTAATAATCAATCAATCAATAATGAAGCTGAATAATCACAGATACAGGATAACAAAAGTAACTGATGATTTTCTTTTTGAGTAAATTTTTTTAGTGTGATAAACGGTTATAAAATAGTTTCGTCTCACATGAAATACTGGAATCCAATACAAAAATACAGGAATTTTTGCCAACTTAAGTAAATTAGTTATAATCAACAATGCATGTTGACTCTTTCAGCCTTTTCTTTATTATAGAGACTCTTTCCTTCGGCTGCACTTACCTCCCCTTCTTCATCTTTTTCTTCTTCTTCGTCTTCTTCTTCTTCCTCTTCTCCTCCTCCTTCTTCTTCGAAAATGCGACTTCAGTGATCGATCTTCTGACATTCTTTCAATTATTATACCTGCTCGTTTTAGATGTCTTATTTTTCCGATAGATTTAAGATTTGTAATAGTCAAATATTGATTAGTCCATCAATTATCCATCCTAAATTGTAGCTAGAAGCAGTACAGTCAACCTCGTAACAAGCATTCTTACTCCTACCACAATTCATCGCCTACATGTCGAACGTGAAACTCCTGTCTCGAGCGGCTCACTTAATAAAATTGAGAAATATGGCACGCAATTTCCCTGATCAAGTGCACCGCCCACTTCTGGCCACACACGCACGCTGGCGAGGCACCGAGTACTATCCCGAGGGCGAGAATGGGACTGAGGTCCCACATATAAAAGCCCTTGGGAGCACTGGAAACTACCGTTTGGGTGCTCAGTTTTTTGATATGACTCACACAATTAGTGCCAAGGTGATCGCTCTGAGAAAACGGTTTAGAATCCCCTTGCTCCAAAGAACTGACTTGCGCGAGTGCCCCTCAGTTGGACTCTACATTCGTCATGGCAGTCTCCCATTCAGAGGTATTCGTCTTAGCGCATGCGAGAGGCGTGAAACAACGGTTCTATCCTGAAATCCGGTGAGTTCCGAGCTTGCAAACCGCTCCATCCCGCAGGTTATGGGTAGGTTTCTTCAAGAGCAAGTTGCATTTCCACATACCCGGTGTCGAACCCGGGATCAGTGTACTATGGATACCAGTGCAACCAGATTGATAATGTATTTGTGCATGTGAAAAGAATGAAGATAAGGTCAGCCCTGAGGAGCCATCTCTGAAGGCCTTCCACATCCACTTCCCATCGAGTCGTCCCAGCTTAGTGGACTGCAGGGTTCTACTGCACCGAGTTGTGGATGATCATTTTTCCCATGACGTACTGAATACGGCACTATAATATACTAGAATAACTACCCCAATAATATGCTAGAATATATTGGTATAGATAATGTATATTATACATATCTAATTGTCCCCACTCACTCACCGTATTGGAAAGGTACTTACATCGCAGACCCGGAGATTCCGGCAATTACGTCGGAAGCAGGAGACCCCGTTTCGAGTCCCCGTCGAGATAAATTCTTTGAACAAATTCTCTTCTTTTCTTCTTCTTCTTCTTCTTCTTCTTCTTCTTATTATTATTATTATTATTATTATTAACAATGTCACTAAATAGTTATTACAAATATTCACAATTAAAAGTAGTATTTAAATGTTTCGGTCTAGTTTCATAGTTGTTTTTTTTTTTATTTTGATAAAGTAACATAGTAATTTATTAGAGAGATGTATGCACTCACAACCAGTATGATATGTTTTCGTACCTCGAATATTTCTTTCATCGTTTTCATACTTTGTTTTAAGTTTCTTATGATTTTTTTTTCTGTGACACCAATAATGTTTCAAATCAAGTTAATGTGGAAATTTCATCGTTTGATTTCTCAATAGATATGAATTACGATTGTTAAATTCAAAACTAAAGACAAAATTCATTAATATAACATCTTAGGTTATGATCCTACTTTTTTTCCGAGGGCTTTTATCCAGCCGACAGTCGGTTGCCCTTTACGTCCCGAAGGGACGCATACTCGACCATACACTAGACAAACACTCTTGCGGGCTCCTCTGATCTGGGGTCAGCAGAACGCGAGGCCCTCCGCGACAACACACACAAAGTCAAGGGACAAACAGCCATGCCCAAGGCGGGACTCGAATCTGCAACCCTTCGGACCGAAGCGCTGAGTCGGAACTCGCTCTTAGCCACCTCGGCCATCCAGGTCGGCATGATCCTACTTTTCATGTAAATTCACCACTTTTAAAACTCCACAAATATATTTCAAAGGCTAGAGCGAATGGCCCGCCTGCTGGAGCGTTAATCTCCGAGCTCCTTCAGAAGCAGCGCAAGGGTGCGGCGGAGTCTCGCCAAGAAGCAAAGCGGTCAGGATTTGAAGTCGCGAGTAGCGGCCGCACGAAACGAGGGATATAGCGTTATTAGCACGCGCGCTCCGCCGGGTCGTGGGGTCACGTCCCGACGGCGCCACTCGGCGCCAGCGCTCCAAAATGGCGCCGCCGTCGCCACGCCCAACTTCAAAACTTAAACAGAAGATAAGACTGCGCGGCGCGCGACTCGCGTTCGCAAAACTTAATCCGGCGCAGTTCGGAAGAACTGCGAAGGGGCAGAGGGCGCACCCGCCGACCACTGGAGTGAGAGGTTGGAGGCGGGGGGAGGGGGTCTGATGGCGTAGGGTAGCCAAGAAAAGGGCGTGGAGAAGGTGGGGAAAGGAAGCGGTTGTAGGGAATTACGTATGCGAGGGAAGAAATGGAAATGAGATACGAAGAAAAATGAGAGGTGGTGTATCTCAAGGGTCAATATTTGGGTAGTTTATTATAATTCAACGAGTAGAAGAGCGTGGAAATGTAGAACAGCAAGAAAGTAGGTGTGTAATACAGCTCTGGTATAAAAAAGGGGGATTAGTAAATGTACTAAAAGAAAGGAGTTGTGTCTGATACGCAAACCCATACACATTCACGATATCTAAACAGTTCTAAAGATATCAAATAATAAGGTCGAAAACAATACACAATATTATGTTTCAAACAAATTGAAAACTTGTTTTCTTTATAAAAAGAATAATAATTGGGATATTCATACCATTATTCACATTAAAGGAAACGAGATAAACGTTCCCCAACTGTGAAGAAATCTCTCGAGGTGTACTTCTATGATTTTGAAAATGTTGGGTATGTTGTGAGCGATAAAGCAATGTCTTACTTTTTTTTTATTTCTACAGGCAAATTTTTAAATAATCGTCCAAAGGTAGAGACGCAATGACACGAATTCATCGTTTCGCTCTGAAGCATGCAATATTTTCGAGCCATTGCAATTACAAAATATGAGCCCTAGACCTATTACAAAATTAAGTAAAGAAATTATTGTAATCGTTATTATTAGGAGTAAGCTATTTCTAAATATAAAAATCACATTATCCAAAATGCTACACAATTTAACTCAAATTCAAAAGAAAAAATATTTAATTATAATTTTCTAAATAAAAAATAGACGTGTTTTCACATTTGCCTTGAATAACGTGTTTTTCGTGAGTAACTCGCCATACAGTTATTATTCCTAAAAAAAACATAGTACCTTGTTGACAAATCCCGCCCGTGCTCTTGCGACAATAGATACCATGGTGAAATACGGCTGTTGGTACTTCAGGGTTTGGAAATGTACTTTTTTGTATTTGTTTCCTGGAGTGCTTTTTCAATCTTATAATTAAATAACATAGTAGGAGTGATGGAAAAGTCAGAAAGAAGTACTACTGAAACCCGTAACGAGGAGAATTGTAAATGAGCGAAAAGCTTTGAAAAGGAAGTCTCAGGAATGCAGCGCGAGAGTCAGTTGATTAGAAAGGCCGATGCATAATGAGCGAGGCAGATCCAGTGTGTGGGAATAAAACGGATGGGCAACCACACACGGCCGCCGGTGAGTGGAAAGCTGAGACAGAGGGCGTGCTGATCGATAGAGAGGTCACGGGAGGCGCGGAGCGGGATGTGCTGGCCCGCGGCGGGCGGCGCGGGTGAGCCTGCGGCGGATTCTATGGCGAGCGCCAACCGGCAAGAAAGAAGTTCATCCTCTTTTATCCCTGGACCATCTTAGCTCTGCTAATAATAATTGGCTGGGAGCGCGGTGCCCGGCGCGCTCAATAGGAGTCGCTGATGCGCGCGCGGGGCTGAATCGGCAGCCAAGCGGAGCATCTTCGCCTCCCACCTCCCACCTCCACCCCGGCACAGGGCGCGACCTCCCAGCCCCGCCCCCGGCTCCTCCCAGCCTCGTCCTCCTCCCCGGTCACGACCTTCCATGCCTCGGCCTTCTCCGCTGATTCCACCCCAACGTTGCACCTGCCCCGTCTCTGCTTGTTCCCTGGCTTCCACTCACGGCATCATCCCCGACTCAACACCCCCGTCCCCCTCATTCCCATCATCCGCCCTAGCTTTACCCCCGGTCCAGCCTAGTTTCCAGCCTCGTCCCCCCAAGCCCCACCCCGCCCCAAGCCCCACCCCGCCCCTAGCCCCGCCCCCAGCCCCGCCCCCACCACAGCCCCCAGCCCCAACCCAAACCCGCCTCCAGCCCCCCCCCAGATCCCCCAAGCCCGTCTCAATCCCGCCCCCCCCATCCGACCTCAGCCTCACCCTCAGCGCCGTCCCAGCCCGGCCTCCAGCTCCGCCCCCATCTCCATCCCAGCCCCGCCCCAGCCGGCACCCAACCCCACCCCAACTCCATCCCCATCCCCACCGTCCTCTGCCCCGGCCGCAGCTCATTCGGGCGGCGCTTCACCGCCGCCGCCGGTGCTCGTTATCGCCTGCAGGGGCTTCGATGCCAGGTCGCCGCACGCGAGCGGCTGCCCTGGATTGTCCCTGAGCTCCATTCATCGCCCGGCGCAGGGCGGACCTCCCGCCGGGCGCCTTCAGCGACCACTGGGGCGTGAAGCCACTAGGAAGGCAACGGGCCATCGGAAGGTTTGAAACCACAGATTTTTATTGCTCAGTACTCATGAATATAAATATCGAAATTCATATTTGGTGCACCGGGTGATTCAGTCCTCATTGCTCATAAAGGAATCTGAGATAGAGTACTCTAAGTTATTCATGTGTGTAAAAGAGAATAGTGTGAACCCTATTGAAAATTTTGAAAACAAGGTTTTTTTTGTCATTGGTCAGTTTTGAATAAAGGTAGCCGAAATAGTACATTCAATTTTGTCCCCTGTTGCTATTACTACCTACTTATTTAATGAATATGAAAGAAGAGAGAAAGAAACTATTCTTTATATGTTATTTAGGATAATTTATTATTTGTATTGGTTTAGTGGTGAGTTGTACTGGACATTTACATAATTGAAATGATTGAAGGCGTTGTCATTGTCAACAATATTATTTTCGTATATAGTCAAAATTCCGCATTTTTACTTCGTGTAACAGATGCTCTACAAGTGTATGCATTGTGCCACAGTCTCTGTGACGCGCACAATTCTGCCAGGTTGTCCCTTTCTTTCGGCAGCTGCGCTGTCAATGCACCGAAGAAGGCCATTACCATCCACGACTTCGGTAACATAAACGCGGTCTTTCATTAACCCCGAGAAAAAGAAGTCCAGGAGATTCAAATCCGGAGACCGAGACCATGCTATTGGGCCTCCTCGTCCGATCCACCTACCTGGAAATTCCATATCTAGGTGTTCCTGAACTATGCGATAATTATGTGGGGTTGCACCATCACGCTGATACCACATCTGGCCCACACACTCAACGGGACGACCTCCAAAAGCCTAGGTACCTGAGTTATAAAATTCAGATTCTCTACTCCTCTCAAACACTCGGGTAAGAAGTGGTGTCCGATGTTAAATTCATATACACTATTATACATTTATTATACTATTATACTCATATACACTGCCAACCCGCACAATTACAGCGAATTACTCTTGGTGAGCTACGCTACTTGCAACATGTGAATTGTCGTCGGCCCCCAAATGAAAATGATGCACATTAATTGTTCGAGTTCTTCTAAAACACGCTTCATCTGTCCAAAGAACGGTTTCAGAAATTTCTGGTTTTCCTTGCATTTGCGCAGGAAATGCCCAGAGAATTCAGAACGATTCTAAGTAAGGTTCGATTGTAAGTCTGTACTGAGTGAATTCTACACCCACTGGAAATGGAAAGGTCGTAATTTCTACGCAAGAATTTCTCGCTAGGTGAAGGACTGTGTACGTTGACTTCGCGCGCTATTTGCCTTGCCCTCGCTTCTGGGGCTTAGCGAATAGTATTAATAATTGAGTTTTCCAGAGAAGCAACGAGCCCTAAAGCGAGGTGAAGTCACTCGCTAACTTGCCATAGCCCGTGTCACACAACCACAAGCGCATAGTAAAAAGTTTAACGTTAATTATTCAAAAAACTAAATGACGAAGAGTATCCAATTTTGGCACATTCAGTATCTATAGATCATATGGAATACTGCTCCGACGTATTAGCAACGAGGATCACCCTGTATCGAAAATTTAATTCCATAAATAATAAAAGCGTTTTTAAATTAAGATTTTTGACAGTTGTTTTCAATGCATGACTCTGCAATATTAAATTCTAAATTTTAAAATGCAGGACAGAAATTCACAAAATGTGAATTTCCATCAAAATCTCGAGATTGATATTTCACACGATTATTTATCCTTTTTTACACTATATATTCGCAAAAATTAATAATAACATACTGGCTATCTACCCAGAATACAGGAAGTAAGTCCAAACACTCTCAAAATCAATTATCATATGTTATGTTTAGAACTCAAAACTTGCTAAAAAATCGTAATAATAAATTCATAAATGTTAAGATTAAAGTAAATATTTTCCCTACGGTAGTGTCTAATATGCCCTCGCGGTTTGTATCATTGGTCAGAGTGCTCGCTTTCCATGGAAACCCCATGACGACCCCGGGTTCGATTCCCGGTCGGGCAAGTTTATAAATTTATGTGCGTTTTCCTTGCAATGTACCAGTATATGTTGCTGTGTGGCGCTGGAAAAGCTCACTTCTCAGGTTGAGAAGACCAGATTATGTGGCGATGTCTTCATGTTAACCGCACGTACCCTCTTAACACATGGCCGCGAGGCCGGGTGCTGGTAGACCATGGCCCGTACGCAGTCTGTCGCACATTGTACAGATGGACAGGGTCTAATATAATTAAGCGCAATCAAGTGTATGCTTTTACGAGCTTCTTGTTAGTACAAATGCTTGTTTAATGAAAAGCGTTATTTTGAGAACGTATTATCAAGTCCGCAAATCACCCCTCGAAAATACAATTAGAGCACTCTCAAAACCTTATCACTCAAACCAATGAATGAAAACTCATAGACCCCTACTTATTAGTTCAAATTCAAAGCCACAAACACAGAAACTCAGTAAATTGCATTACTTACTGAATACGCGAGTTGGTTTCTGCGCAGCGAAGCTTCTGCAAACGACTCAACCCAACCTGCGGGCACCAACTCCAAGCGAAGAGGATGCAGTGCCGTTAATAACCCTGTAGCTGTTCACGGCGGCGTCTGATAGCGTACGAGAAACCTCAGTCCGATTTCCTCTTGGGAAATTACTTGTATTTACCGAGCGCTGAACTCATCACAGCCGGGCGATCTGAGCGCGTGCATGCGCGACGCGCTTATTAAACCTTTTGGGCGGCGCGGCGGGCCCGCATCAAAGGCGGTGCCAAAAGAGGGGGCCGGGCGAGGTTCGCTCGCGACGGTTGCATCTGCGGTAGCAGGGCTGCGGGGGTGGTTGCAATGCATATTGGCTCTGCACAGTACTGCCTGCGTACTAAATGTTGGTGGCTCCATGTTACAGGTATTGGATTGATTGGTTATTTCGCGCTCCCGGTCGCGACATCAGCTATGTTCATTGGTCCCGTAAGTGTAGTGCTTGATTTTTTATCACGGAATGTGGCTGTGATCTTCCCCCCCCCCGCTGCTTGGTGAAGTGCGGTGCCAACATTACGTCGGCTTGTGGGGTTTCCTTCAGCAGGTATCTCCCATCAGCAGGACACCGCCCCAGCCGGCACAAGCTCTAATCTCCATTCTGGTTATAGATATTTTTACTGGAGGGAGCTCTAATTTGATGGGGGATTTTTTTGGCGTGGATCACGAAGAATCAAATACATCGTCGGTCAAATGATTGAAATAGCAGCTTGAAACCAACAAAACAATTTCGCTAACCAAGCATTTTTTGGGTGAATCAGCTCAATGAAGAAGTGTTTTGGACCTGATAAAACACACTGCCTACACGATGTGTTTATGTTAATGCTCTTTGAGGAGAGCTAGCGGGCCGTGTTAAAAGGCCGGTGAGAGGGAATCTTGCATTTGCGTTTAGGTGACTGCGATGATGAAATCGGAATTTTATAGTGGTAGAATCGCGTGCCTATGTAAATATGGTTATATACTACGTGATGTAAATATTATATGTATTTTAATATAATTAACGGATATTTACACGGACCGCAAGCCGGTTGACGTCAACGGAGCAATGTCAATGACGAGGAATGAGGTGGGACAACCAACTGTAACGGCCAACATTAGAAATGAGAAAGCATGCGTTTCACCCTTATTAAACCTTTAGGGGGTGGGGCTGGGCCGCATCAAAGGCTGGGCCACTGTGAGGGGGGCGGGCTGTGTTCGCCCGCAACGCAGCTTGCATCTGCGGTAACGACTGCGAAGATGGGTGCAGTGCATATTGGCGCTACGTAGTCTGTGCATATTTACTCAGTAAGGTGGCTTCATGGTAGAGATACTGGAGGGTACTCTAATATGGTGAACAACGTTTTACGTGTATCAAATACGCCATCACTCATATGATTTTGCTGTTCAATTCTGTACCGATTCGTTCTATTGGACATAATTAAGTTAAACGTCATATTTTAATGGTACATATCCATAACCAGAGACATATTGATTTTTTTAAAATGTCTATTTACTTTAGTCATGAAGTAATCCTTTGAAAATTTCAAGTGATAGAATCTTTGTCGAGTAGCGATTTTATCATTCAGTTTTTGCTTTGGAAAGGTTAGAGATTTGCGAGCGCTGGAAAAGGGCTACAAGCTTGCGTCGGACTGATATCTTGGCATCAATTGGGAGAACAATCGGTGTCAGCGCGACCGTTTCCCGACAGGTTAGATTCGATTGCGATGTACTACAGTTGTCTTTGCCTCTGTTAATGTCTTAGTTTTGCACGGTACATACTTGAAGAATTCCACCTCATGATCATCATTGGGCTTGATGTTTGGTATATTTTTCGTCAAGAGTCACAGACGTCTCTCGCCCCCAGTATTTGTCATTTATTTTTGGCACCATGATGCCCATGCATCTTCCTTCTCCTTCGCATAGTTGAGATTCATAGATCCATAATGATTTGTACATACGCGTATGTAAAATAAGCGAAGTGTCTGTTGGCTCCGAAAACGTACAATGTTTGATATTCTATATGCGGGTCTCATCTGTCGAAAATTCGATATTAATGTAATATTGCTTGAAAATTCGACGTGAAATGATGTCAAATGACATTAACGTTCGGTTCAGTGGTTTGAAATACAGTGCAAATGTTCCCTTTTCGCAATTCGATTTTAAGTGACTGGGATCCGCTGCGTCTCTAAGAACGAAACGAACTCTCCTCGAAACCCTTCCTGATACTGCTTATACTCCATCTAATCGGTCAAATTTTGCTATCGTAAAGGTTCGAGTTGTCGAGGTGCGAGTTGTCGAAATTGGAGTTGTCGAAATTGGAGTTGTCGAAATTCGAGTTGTCGAAATTCGAGTTGTCGAAATTCAAGTTGTCAAAATTCGAGTTGTCGAGGTTCGAGTTGTCGAGGTTCGAGTTGTCGAGGTTCGAGTTGTCGAGGTTCGAGTTGTCGAGGTTCGAGTTGTCGAGGTTCGAGTTGTCGAGGTTCGAGTTGTCGAGGTTCGAATTGACGAGGTTCAAGTTATCACGCTTTTAGTTATTGAAGATTGAGTTGTCAAGGCTCGAGTTATCAAGTCTCACTGTATTAATTCGGTTAATATTATTAATGCAATTACATTAAAATGATTCTTAATACAACTCCCCCTCCTAGGCCCACGTTTCCCTCGAGTGCTCAGCCGGAGGTAGGAGCGCCGTCGCAGGCGCTGGCAGCCAGCAGTGAGAAATGGTGGTGAGAAATGGTCCGCGGGCGGCGCGGATGAAAGATCGAACCCGGTGCCGGCGCCAAGAGGAATTCAAAGGAGCGGCCGCCCCGCCGCCACTGGCGACTCCATTAATGGAATTGGAGCGCGGTCTTTGGGGCGGACGCGCGGACGGATGGAGGGATGGCAGTTGGCGCTGGAGGCGACCGGCAGCCAAATGCGCTCGAACTTGCGTGGTGCCCTCCGCAGGGCTGCGATGAGGGCTAGTGCAATTGCGGCGGCGGCGGACGGACGGGTCGACCAAGTTCTGGGTTGCGTTTCGCAGATCTAATTAGTTCTGTGGCTGCTGCCGAGGTAATTTTTATTTTCACGGTCTAGGCCAAGATGCTTCATCTGGGTTATTTGCTCTCCTCCGTCTAAGCTTTAATTCTCTTAGTTTACAAGTCGAGGTTTGGTTTTCCTGTTAATTTGTTAACCCTTTCAGACCTGAATTTTTTTGTTCGTTGGATTTTTTCCTTTAAGCAATGATTTGTTTTTACTCTAATGATGGTTTCTACAAATTTTTATTGACTCTCACAACAATGTAACTATGTATACCTTCGCAAGAAACGAAAAAAGCACGACAATTAGAATAAATGCAATCAATATCAGTAGCTCGTGCGTCTATTCATGTATTCCCCGCACGTATCTCGTACTCGAATAGACTTTCTGCAGTCATTACGTAAGTAAAACTTACTTCCGTAGCGCAATGGAGTATGCTTCAGAAGCCACATTTCATTAATTCTACCACTTTCTTCAAGGCATAATATCACGAACTCGTGAGATTTCGGTGAAAGTTTGCGTCTGGGTTTTGCATACGAAGGTGTAGGTGTGGTAGGAAAAGAGTAGTCGGCAGCGCAGGCACGTTTCCGCGGGTGTGAACTCAGGGCTCAGAGATCGTCCACCTGCACAAACCGACCAGAATTTCCGTGCTGGAGTCTCGTAACATGCCTCTTCGAATACCACCGTTACATAAGACTCCACTGTCTCGTAGTTCATCTGCCCCGACCTGGGTTTTGTTTTTCGCTAGTTCTCTTTATTTGATTCAGTACTATTTTGTCCCTTTCTTACATTTTTCTTTCTCCTTTCCTTTCTTTTTCCGTCATCTGAGACCTTTAAAGGAAATGCGTCTGTTACGCAGACCCTTTCTCTTTTCCTTCTCCCATCGGCTTTCCTCCTATGTATTTTCCTTATTTCCTTTTTCTTTCCGTCGTATTATATAATATCAATATATGTGAGATTTATAGTTACATATTTTTCTGATTAACAGTTATTACACTGTTATGTTGTTTGAATATTTCTTTTTCTTACTTTTCTTCTAAATTTCTTACTTTTTTGCACTAAATCCAAAAGGATTTTTTTACTTCATCTTGGATAAATATGAAAGATGATTAGCATTTTGAAATATCTTGCCAATATTTTCCTTTCAATAAAACCATTTTACTTTACCGCATATATATAGTAGAGAGAAATTATAGTCATATATTCGGAAAAACGGCAATTTTTTGGCAGAAAAAGTTGTTTGTGGGTTCCTGATACCGAATAAGTGGATTACTCTTGTCCCCATGTGTAGTAAATTACTTTTAATACATTGCCTCTCTGCCTCTCTCTCAGATTCCATGTTTTGTATCGAAAAATTGATGTGCTGCAAAACGTCCGTCCGTCTGCCTGTCCGACACAGTCTCTCACTGTCACGTCTCTCTGTCTCTCCTTGCAACTCTCTCAGCTTCTCTCTCTGCTTCTCTCTGTCTCTCTCTGTCTCTCTATCGGTCTGTCTCTCTCTCTCATTCTCTCTGTGTGTCTCTCTCGGTCTCTCTCTCGGTCTCTCTCTCGGTCTCTCTCTCGGTCTCTCTCTCGGTCTCTCTCTCGGTCTCTCTCTGTCTCTCTCTGTCTCTCTATCGGTCTGTCTCTCTCTCTCATTCTCTCTGTGTGTCTCTCTCGGTCTCTCTCTCGGTCTCTCTCTCGGTCTCTCTCTCGGTCTCTCTCTCGGTCTCTCTCTCGGTCTCTCTCTGTCTCTCTCTGTCTCTCTCTCGGTCACTCTCTGTCTCTATCTGTCTCTCTCTGTCTCTCTCTCTGTCTCTCTCTGTCTCTCTGTCTGTCTCTGTCTGTCTCTGTCTCTCTCTTTGTCTCTCTGCCTCTGTCTCTCTGCCTCTGTCTCTCTCTCTCTTTCTGCCCGTCCGCCCATTCGGTTGTCCGTCTGTGTGTAAAAAACGCTCAAGAGTAAGCCATAAACAAGATTTTTATCAAAATATATATTCCGCAATCAATCTGGTTAGTGATACGAACTCATGAATTTGCGACTTTTTTTTAAAATTTGGAGGATACTTTACATGAAACCTCAAATTATTTTCAAATCATTTTCAAATTATTCTCAAAAATGGCCTCAATGTTTTATTATATTTTATCGGATATAGTAAAGTACGCTTATAAAAATGGCGTAGGTCGGATTTGATTTGTGTTTCTCTGAATTTTCGAAAATTGCAATATTTCGAGGTTTTGTGCGTCTTCCTACAATCCAAATATTAATGTAGATAGATATGTTTTTTCTAAGTGAAATATGTTCTTCAAAATTAGATCTTTAAATGAAAACATGAAGTACAATTGTTTCAAAATATATGTAGTTCTTTCTTAATTTTGCATGAAATCAAGGTAATTTAAAAATATATATATATATCTTCTCAAAAACTGCTTCAATTTTTTTCTTTAATTTTATATTGGATAGTGCGAAGAAGGCGCATAATTGCGCAAGTCCGATTTCTATTGAACTCTCTGAATACTTGGAAATTGCAAATGTTACGAATAATACGAGAAAGTATGTACTACTATAGTTCTTAGACTTTTCACGAAATATTTCTTCACATCACTTTTCCGCGAAAAACGTTTCTCATCTGAGAAACACAATATCTTTGACCGCGGTGAATAAGCTGATAAGTAAAAATATAATTTTACAGGTGAGCGAAAAACAACTTTCAACTGAAGTAAATCAAGATTTAATGATATTAAAATGAAGGTAATATTCAAAGGAAACTGTTTGTGTGTGTGTTTGGATTGAATACCATTAATCCCTGATTTACAGCATTTGTTTGAAGTGTTTTATGCCCACCTGTAAAATTAAGTTCTTTTGACTTATCAGCTTATTCACCGGAGCCAAATATATGGAATCGCAGTCAGACGCAGGTTGTACTCTTGATTTTGAATGTGTCCTAAAATCTGTTTGATGTTCAAGCGTTTGTGGTTCTTTACACTTACTCAGTAAACTGCATAGTTGGAAGAAGAATCGACTCATATTTGGCGACATTTTTTTTAAATAGCCCTTTAAATATACTTTCTCAAAGATTTCAAACGCGCGGCTGTCCCTCTTTGGCGATAAGAAGACGTCGCCTCATCCGGGAGGAATAACGGATCCTTCGCCGCTATCGTCTTTCGCTCCGGCTCTCACAGGAAGTCTCCGGCGCGTCGTGCGGCTGGCTCTTCACTAGTTTCCCTCAAGTGCTTCCACTATGGGGCGACACTTCACCGAGACGCGCTCGTTATCTATGTCCCCTCTTGAGCGTCCTTGGTGACACGACCCGTCGACGAAGTTGCACGCCGCTGAAAAGTTTCTCTTTTCTGGAGACGGTATTGGAGTGCATCTTTCCTTCCCGTCGCTCACCACTCTCTAACTTGCCATGTCAGGGGTCGTAGGCGTAGATGGGATTCAAGTTAGGGTGGGGGGGTTTCCCAGTAGCTTCACGGTGGAGGTGGAGGGGTGGTTTAGGGTATCAGTTGAGGTCACTGCAGTGCCTCTGTTCGGGAGGTCCTAGGTTAGAGTCCGGGCGATGGCAGGATTTTCGACACTGGATAGTTAGGTCGAGCTGTTTGGAGGACAATTCTATAGGTCGGCTGCTCTGATCGGTACTTTTCCGTGGTTTCTCCGATCAACACCAGGCGAATGCCGGAGCAGTATCCTAACAAAAGGGCCACGGACCGCACGTGTTCTTTTCGTCCTCTTCCTTGTCCTATCCTACCCCTTACTTACATCCACTTACACTTACATTCACTATATTTCAACACCTGCCTGGAGACCGGTCGTGAGCTTAGAGCTTGTCCCGGCGAGGGCGATGCCGTGCTGGAGGGAGATACCTGGTTAAGGGAAAACTCCGCTAGTCGACGGTAGGTCGGCGCCGGTTCTCACCATCCAGCGGAGAGAGGTCACTGCCACCTGTCCGAAAGCATGCACTACACTTACAGGACTAACTTTTTTCGCCGTTGACGCGCCCGAAATCATTAACCAATCAGTCAAAGCTTCAGGACGGGGAAGGAGCAAGATAGTTCCTCATCAGGAAAGAAATGTAACAAGCAGATAAAATAAAAGATCCTTTAGTACCCACATTTTCTCAGTTTGACTAACATTATTACAATAATTTCCTTAGGTGAAATTCAAAGGGTGATTAGAATTTCACTCTTTGACTAGATCTCTTTCCCGAAAATGGCCAATTTTTAATTTGTTCTATTTTTTATTCCTTTCTTACCAAACCCGAAGTTTGATTCAATAGACAACACATAGAAAAAGGGGAAATGTTGGTAATAGTCAGATACTTGATTTAGTAACTACCATTCGATATACCCATTGAATGTATTCGAGACACTTCAAGTCCAATAAACTATCAGTTTATGTTCAATTATTTAAATGTCCATATTAATGAGATGTTTTTAAATTTTCCTATAAGCTGCACTTTCTGTGAGTATGAAGCAAGTAGGAAGCCAGCAACTCTTATTACTTTTTCGTATACATGCATATATACGGGAGTAATATACGTAGTATAGAGAAAGTGATGTAATGCTGCGGAAAATCGATTTGAAGGTTTTAACGAAAATATGTTTTGGGGTCCCCTAATACTGAAAAAGTTTTTTTTTTTTTTTGTTTTTGTTTTTTTCAAAACGTCCGTCCGTCTGTCCGTCCGTCTGTGAACACTACTAGCGCCTAAACCATACGTACTATCTTTTCCAAATTGATGAATCCTATGTCGATCTGGCTCTAGTTGAAGCTTGGAACTTTTGAAAAACTTTATTTAAAATTTGGGGGTACTTTACAAGAAACCCCCAGGATATTTTCAAAATGTTTTGAAAAACGGCTCCAAATTTTTCTTTAAATTTATTGTAAGAATAGAGTAAAATACACTTATAAACGTGTCATAGGTCCGATTTTCGCGGTTAACTCTGAATTTTTGAAAATTGCAAAAGTTTGAATTATTTTCAACGTCTTCCTACAACTATAAAATTGAAGACATAGATTTTTCCTTCAGATGAAAATTTTTGTCCTTAAATAGTTATTTCATTAAGGTCATGTACAGATTTTTGGAAATTTTCGTAGTGTTTGTGCAATAGAGCGAGAAATATTTGCAATTTTTAAAAAAATACATAAATAAGATTTTCTCAAAAATGGTTTCAAATCTTTGGGAGGAATAGTACCAAATGCACCCTATCCGATAACATAAATGCCATATTGCTGTATTCTTTTGTTTTGTTTTTCAACAATTACAAAAATGTAATTTTTTGACTTGTTTCTCGCGTCGGTAATATTTACATTAGAGGCAATTTTTTCACACTATTAGCTTTTATGAGTACATGAGCCTTTTTCCAATGGATAGTGCTAATTGCACAGTTAAATATGACGTAAAGTTAATTTTCGTCTATTCTTTTGTTTTTCAAAAATTACACAAATGTAATTATTTTAAAATATATTTTATAATATCGATTTGTATACATTATTACATTTGTGAGTGGAAATGCTGAAAATGACTTTAAATGTAGTTTTTCGAAAACTCAGTAATTCCTGTGAAAAAGATCTTCAAATTTCGCATTTACAGAAATGATTAATCGCCATTTTTTTAAAAACGTCACTACATTTAAATCACTGTAGTTAAATGATTCAGGTTCATGTAATTAATATAGTGCCTCCTGAACACTGGTGGCCATGACAACCACTATCCATCAATTTTTTAATGGGTACACACATTCTACGGCAGGTTATTGTATCGTACTTCACTACACTGACTGCGTTCTCGCCTTGAGTCTTGTGTACATATCCAGACACGAACACTCACTCCATCATCACATCTGCTCGGGGCTTCTGGGAGCGGAGTGGCATACAAATCCCGAGGCCGAAACCCCAAACAACATGTTCCTCTTTGGAATCCCCGCTTCCCCACAAAGTCCGCTTCGTGGCACTTCTCCATGTTTCGTCAATCGCTCCGCCACCCTTGTCTACCGCTCTCGCTTGTGTAACGTCGTGCGCGCTGGCACCTCCCCCACCATCTCTCACACAACCGCCGTTGTGGTCACCGTCGCCACCAGCAGAGCTGCCACAACCACCGCCGTCGCTGCCGCCGTCACCACCACCTTACAACACCGACCATCCTGCTACCATAGCTACTGCCGGCAACGCTGCTCCAACCACCGCCGTCGCCGTTGTCGCCACTGCCACCGCCCCCGGCCCGTTCCTCGCACCGCCTCCGCCCCTGCCCCTTCCCCCGCCGCCGCCGCCGTCACCGTCACTACTCCCAACCCCACCCCCTTACAACACCAAAAATCTCGCTGCCACCGCCACCAGCAATGCCAGCAACGTTGGTTGCTGCTACAGCCACCGCCAGCAACGCTGCCCAACCACCGCCGTCGATACGGTCGCCACTGCCACCCCAGTGGCCGGTGCACCGACCCCGCCTCCGCCTCCGCCACCGTCACCGCCACCGCCACCGCCACGGCCACGGCCACGGCCACGGCCACGGCCACGGCCACGGCCACGGCCACGGCCACGGCCACCGTCACCGTCACCGTCACCGTCACCGTCACCGTCACCGTTACCGTCACCGTTACCGTCACCGTCACCGTCACCGTCACCACCGTCACCGTCACCGTCACCACCGTCACCACCGTCACCGTCACCATCACCGTCACCGTCACGATCCCCGTCCCCTTACAGCACCGACCATCCTGCTACCACAGCTCCCGCCACCTCCAGCAACGCTGCCTCAACTCTTGCTGTCGCCACTACCGCCAACGCCAGCTCTTACAGCACCGACCCCTCTGCTACTACAGCCACCGCCGCGGCAATACTGCCTCAACCACCGCTATAGCCACGACCACCATCACCACCACCACCACCACCACCACCATCACCACCACCACCACACATAACACCAACAACCTTGTCACCACAGCCACCGCTGCCGTCTGCATCGCTTCCATAACCCGTGACGTCTCCACCTCCACCGATGCCGCCGCCACCACTCACAGAAACGTCACTCAGGTCGTCATAGTTACCACCGTCACCTTCCCTTGAAGCACAGCCATCTCCGCCATTGCCACCATCTCCACCCTTTTGCTATCCCTCCTGCTCTTTTCGCCTCCAACGCCAGCATTGCCGCTGATGTCGCTGCGTGCGGTTCCGGGTTAACCCTTGGCGCCCGCTTGCAAGTTTCCATCCCGACGTATCTATTTGGGCTTTAGCCGGCTTAAAAGCGGGTTGCCTCGTATCGACCAGGCGGACGCAATGTCGCTGCGGCGAACCCCGGTCCCCGCCTCCCGGGCCCGGGCCACTCCCCCGAGACCTTTTTGGCGATCGGCCTCGTCAGCGCCAATGCTTGTGATAGTGAACTAGTGGCTCGTTATCCCAGGAGCGATTGCAGTGCGTATTACGTGGTCGAGTTTTGCCAGAGAAAAAAGCCAATCGTCTATTTCTTAAGGTATTTAAAAATGGCTGCCTTGCTTTTATTAACATTTTTAACATTAAATATTTTACAAAAATTAGGCAATTTTTGGGTTGCTTGCGGCTAATGAGCGTTAACTGCCTCTGAGTTCAGCTCCTCAAAGGGCGATCTGAGCTTTGAAATTTGACACAAAGCATTGTTTTGCTCACGCCGTACAACTGAAAGTTTCTGTGCCGTTAAAACACATTTCAGACAACAATTTTGTTTTAATATATAATTTGTTTACTGATACCTCTAAGGGTTTTTCGTTTATAAAATAGTTCATGCTTTCTCCTCAACCAAATTTCATTATTTTTTATGTAAATAAAACCTATTTTCGGCCTCAGATGTATTATCGCGTACTATTATTAACCAGTTTTATAGTGTAAATATTAATATTGATAGGGTAGTAAAATTACTAGAATAAATGCTTCTCTTACGTCATTTCCTTAATACGTCGTTTCGTTATGTAAAGACCTTCAAGAACATCTTGTGCAAGTGCGCGTAAGCGTATATAAGTTATGGCCATAGCAAGAAGCGAATATTGAGAGTTAAGTTCGTTGTCTTAAACGCAAAAGTTAGGGAGCTTTTTCAAAAGAACTATGTCCTTTCACAAAAAATATAATTATTTTAAAAATATGTTATGAATTCCGTTTTCCGTTAAGTGAACAGTAGGATTTCTTCTCCATAGTTCCCTACATCTTATATGTCCAGATCTTGGTAAATATAAAACATTTCAATTACTTTTTCAGAAGCCATTTTAAATGTGTGTTGGTTGTATTGTTCCATAATTTGTAAACCTCTCTCATTTCATTACCTTTCGAGGATAAGTAGGCCTAATGAACGACATAAAACAATGCTTTGGAGGAGTTTCGACTTTCCATATTGTACAAGCATAAGTTGTGCTTTTTTACAGTGCTTTTTTAAGTTTTTCTACAGTGCTTCCTGTAGTCTGAGATGTGCCATAGACTATAATATTACGTGCACACGTGTTTTCTACACATAATCTGTATGACTCTTTTTACGTGTAGACCAAGTAAGCAATGTAATTTCTGTAGACTATTTATTTTTTCACATCAATTAACCCCAAAAAAATATAAGACTTATTTGTGCTTAGTAGTAATCGTAGAAGCATGTTGAAATGTAATATAAAAAATGTTATTTTCGATTCAGTAAGTCAAACACAATATACCATTCGTGATGAAGAAATGACAACCTCCGCAACCATCTCAAGAAACCAGTAGGGACTTGTCTCAACTTGCACATCAGACCAATGTGCATCCAACTTTTTCCCTCAAGCGCAGTGTCACCAACCTGGTGGGCAGAAATATTGTGCGGATCCCTGTTCATGACGCCAACCTCTTCGCCCCCCGCTAGAGAGGTGGATGCAATAAGTGTTTCACAGGGGAGGAAGGCAATTCCAGCCATGACAGTCATGACCCCATAAATATTTTTGAAGCAAAACAATGTTAACTGAAATTTTAAAAAATGTTTTAGAGATTAAAACAATAACGTTTATTCATATTTATTGAACATCCTTTGGATGTGATCCAATCAATTTGTAGTATTTCTTTGGATAAATTGAGTATAATTATAAATCAAATTTGGCTTTGGGGGTGAAACATGGCTCTCGTACATTCGCCCCTGCCCCACAAAAAAGATAGATTACCGTCGTCTTTATACACTACCTTTGTCTACGCAGAATACATTTTCTACGTGTTGTTTACGTGTAGACGCAAGTGGTTCTTTACACGTAGACGCACATCACTACCTGTAGTGCGATGTTATCGCAAGGGTTCATCTAGTTTTTATTTAAAATTGAACGGTATTGTCTGTTGCTCAATAAAAATTTTGGAAAGTGGAAGTCAGAAGATGATTTGATTGATTGATTGATTGATTCGTGTTTCCGGGCGCGTCAACTACTGTGGTCATTAGTCCCGTTAGTGTAATGCATGTTTCTTTGGGAGATGGCGGTGATCTTCCCCCGCTGGATGGCGAGATCCGGCGCCGACCTACCGTCGGCTAGTGGGGTTTCCCCTAACCAGGACTCTCCCACCAGCGGGGCACCGCCCCAGCCGGGACAAGCTCTAAAGCTCCCGACCGGTCTCCCGGAATATGTGGTAGTGTAGTGCATGTTAGTGTAAGTGTGTGTGTAAGGGGAGAGGATAGGACAAGGAAGAGGAAGGACAGATCGCGCGCGGTCCGTGGCCCGTTTGGTAGGGTACTGCTCCGGCATTCGCCTGGTGGTGATCGGAGAAACCACGGAAAACTACCGATCAGAGCAGCCGGCAGCTAGAATTCTCCTCCAGACAGCAGCTGAATTCGACCTAGCTGCAGAGCTAGTGTCGAAAATCCTGCAGCCGTCAGGACTCGAACCTAGGACCTCCCGGTTAGAGGCGCTGCAGTGACATCAGTTGATGCACTGAGCTACCGCTACCGGTTCAGAAGATGAAAAGTCTATGGACATTGCGGTGAATAAATCGATCTCTGAGTTCTACTGGTTATGGGGTCATGTGAAGATGAAGCCTTTCGGTGATTTGATTTCATCATCTGTTCACGAATAGTTTATTTTACTTGTGATATGTATTTACGCGCAATGTAACTGCAGAAGTTGGTAAATATTTCTCCATCGTTTTCAACGTTTCTGTGTATGTTGTTGAAACTTTGTTATTATTCCACTTCCAAAAATTTATTTCATTGGATTAAGAGGTTAGAGAAGAACAAGTTGGGTTCTGCTCCAATATTTACCCACAGGGGGGAATCATGACCGTGAAGACAGGTATGGTTTCTGGTGGAGACACGCAAACGACCGCCCGAACCTTGAGTTTCACGGCGGCACTCACGTCGTTAGTTTCAAGATGGAGGCAGTGAGTGGGCAATGCTAAGTCCCGTGTTGCCGGCTTGGCCCGGTAACCCACCGGTTGGGCCCCTGGGCGTCGATCTTTGGGCGCGATGAGGCGAAGGGCTTCATTGGAATGACCCGGATCCCGCATATAAAAGTCCAGACGGAGTTCATGATATCCCCCTGTGAGGGTGCCTAGGTTCCAGCACTACTCACGTCGAAAGCATAAAGGTGATTGCAATGAGGATACGGGAAGAGGCGGGCCATGACGCCCGTGCCTTAGTTTGGATGACCCCCTGTTGGGCTCTTGGCTTCGCCGTGGCAGTGGCCCGGTTCTCTGGGCTTAGAGGAGGGACTTGTCCCGGCGCATTGTGAGTAGCACATTGATTCGACTCCTGCACCAGCCTGGAAGCCGGTAGCTCTGAGCTTGCAGGGCGGCCCCTACCCAGACATTGAATGGGAAAGTTACAGAGTGAACTGCGTTCTGGCGCGTTCCAGATATCAGACTGTCGACGTACTTGTGCGCCAGCAGGGGTGAGGTTGAAGGCCAAAAGCTTAGGTGCTCTCCCCGGGGTGAATTCCCCCTGGTACAACAAGTAATTGGGTGGATTGGTAGACCACGGAGGGTATCTACTGCTCTGATGTTTATGCTGTTGTGAAAAGATACAGAGTGAATAGCATTCCTAATAGAACAAAAATAAGAAGATTGAAGGAACATAAATACTCATTGACATACATTTAGAAAACTACCAGAGGTCTGTTAGAGCAAAAAAGCTGCTGAACAAAACCATTATGAAATTTTTTCCAAAAAATGAGACTTGCACTTCACAAGAACAACAAATACAATACCCTCGTTTATCACTGCAACAAACTAAACATTTAACACAAACTGTTTTCACAAATACTAGAGTAACAAAGTATATTGTTTATGTAAAGAATGTACAACACTTCTTTACATATCAAGAATATAAAAAAGTTGCTTTTCGTAATACATCACATATTTGATGGCGGGTGGCCTCTTGATTGGAGCCTTGCTGATTCAAGTCGCCAGCTGTGTCATAAGCTCTAGCGTACTGAGTATGAGAAATCAGTCGGTACGCGCAGTATGGTGAGAATAGGCCAAATAACATTGTCACTTTTTTAGTCAAAATCAAAATCATTGTTTTTGTATTCAGACACCTTTGTCATGGTCGGAAACGTTTCTTTCAAATTTTGCGCGCATTGGAAATTAGTGATGTAGATTTTCCGAAAGGCCAAACTTTGAAATTTGCTAACAGTGCTTGATCATTATTTTGAGTAAAATGTTACCATTTCATAACTACAGAATTTGATACATTATAAAATACTACTGAAATATTATAGAATTGTCTTCTGCCGTACAATTTTGACATTCATTTCATAACTGAAGTGCAACATAAAACAGGAATTAGATAGTAGCCCATCGAGTATACAGTGTCATATTCCTAGTACGAAAATAATTTCCCATCAAAAGATGATGCGAACATAAACGACTTGTAAAACACGTGCTCGGGCTTGTTAACAAACGTTACACTCTGTATTTTTTCGTACCAATATCCTCCATAAATTACACGTTGTCCCGAACGAACAGAAGAATATCACGACCTCGCACATTACAAACAATCCTACATTTTTCCTGTCGCTTTTGAAAGATAGCCAGAGTTTCGAAATAGTTAAATTTGCCCGACTAGCTCGCCATTTATCACGGAGCGCGATTCTTCACTATCCGCCTCCTTTGGTCTGACGGGCACTCTGTATCAGGCAGAGCGGCCTAGGCGCGGAGGCCGGGCGACAGTTCCCTAAAGAATCGTTCTTCGCACTAGGAGGCCCTCGCATTCTTCTTCGCCGCAGCGCGCCTGCCCTCGCGGGCGACGGAAGCCCTCGAAGAAGGCGCACGTCAGGAGAAGATGGGGTTATCAAGGGAACTTATTTGCAGGGTTGGGCAGTATTTAAATATTTGTATTTGAAATACTTGTTTTAAATCCTGCTTAAATTGTTTTAAACCCTGCTTATTTGGCCATTCATGAGACGAACAGTTTCTTGAATAAATTATTGCAGTTAATAAAACATTTTTTGTATTATTTTTTAGTTTTAACTGTGTAATAATCTTATTCTTATTATTCAATTTTCCCAATAAATTTTCAGACAGTTACGACATAGTTTTTTGTTTTTTTTTCAATTGTTCAATTTCTCATTTTTTAATACGTTTCGATGACATTTTTTTCATCAGTTTGAAGAAGACAAATATTTTTTGTAATTTTACTATTAATTTACATTATAATTATTTATACCAATAATAAATAATTTATTTACATTTGTACAAAGCAACGTTTCAAGGCACAATTTGCCCCTTCATCAGGCTAGAAACAACATATTCTTTTAAATACTATTCATTTTGTTTAAAATACATAAAAGGTTACCTAATACCGAAAGATTTGAAACTGCGGAAAAATATGCATATTTTCAAATTGTATTTCATTATTTTCAAAAATGAACACAACATTAATTGTGAAAAAAAAATTCAATTGAAAGAAGAATATACCATTAATATTGTAGTTGTAGGAAGACACCGAAATAAATTTTGAAGTTTTCAAATTTCAAAAATTCAGAAAATTCAACGAAAATCATACCTGCGCCATGTTTATAAACGTAATTTCCTCTATCCGATAAAAATTTAATCATAAAATTAGAAGCCATTTTTAAGAAAAATTTGAAAATGCCCTGGAGACTTCGTGTAAAGTTCCCCAAACATTTAAAATATCCGTTCCAAATTCGGGGGGAACTGATGTCAGGTAGATCGATTGGGGAATATCAATTTGGGTAAACATTCTACAGAAGATTTAGCCGCAAGTCTTGTTCTCAGGCGGTGGGTACTCAGACGTTTATTTTTGTTCAATAAATCAATTTTTCTGTGTCAAGGATCCACAAACGCAGATTCGTAGTACATATTGTCTAGGAGAAAGTAATTTACTATATATAGCAACAAGTATTTTCCACTTTTTGGTATCGGATACCTGCAATAAGAATTTTTTCGCCAAAAAGTCGCCGGGTTTCGCTTAAACATAACATGATTTCGTCTATATTACGTATGTACTATGCAAGAAAATACAATGTGTATTTTTGTACTATTTCTTAATACTGAAGTTCAATCTTTCACTTACCTAAACCATGTACAGTTAAAATGTTTTTGCACAACTAGATTTTGTTCCAAATGTCATTTACCTGTTTTTTATCCACTTATTCACCTAGAAAAGAAATTAATAGGCACGTGGAGTGCATCACCGCCGGCTACAGCAAACATCGTTTCCCAACCTAAAAAAAACACATTTCACATCATCAAAAGAAGTAGCTCTCTTACCTTATCGCGTTCCATTTAAAATCTCGTTCCTCACGATCATAACAACCGGGAAGAGAAAGGGGCTGCGTTGGGCTGCGTCCTTTATTGAAACGGATCCCGAACACGTTCCGCCACGCAGGGCGGAGGCTATCAAGGCCCCGGGCGTCCGCGGGAGGGGAAGTGCCCCTCTACGGCCCCGCTATGGCCCCGCTATGGCCCCTCAATGGCCCTGCGGCGCCCGCCCGCGCGTGCGAGACGAATGGCAAGACGCGCCTCTCGCAGTGGATGAGCGGATGGCGTGCGAGGATGTGCTACAGTTGCAGCTGCCTTTCGAGAATTCTTTCTCTCGTGCAGGCTTACTCTCTTTTTTGTACAAACAACTTTGTTCAGTGAAATGTATCGTTGCGCTTTCGACTCTTTCAGGTGTCATGTAGTGCAAAACTCAACAATTACAGAAACTTGTACAGTTTTCTGCACCCTACCTGGATGGCCGAAGTGGTTAGACCGTGTGCCGACTGAGTGCTCCGATCGGACGGGTTGCGGGTTCGAGTCCCGCCGTGAGCATGGTGGTTTGTCCCTTGTCTTTCATGTACGTGTGTGGAAGCGGAAGGCCTTGTGAGTCTGCTGATCAGAGACTCAGGAGTATGCAAGGGTCAGGATCTAGTGTAAAGGTTAAAATGTGACCCCATGATGGACGTAGTGGGTACCCGGCGTGGATAGTTGAAATTGGCATCGGCTGAAGCTGGAGAAAGCCCCCGAAGAGGAAAAAATAGAAAAAGAAAAAAGTATAGTTTATTGTAAAAATAGAGCACTCAAAGGTGTAACTACAGATGATATAATCGTTTATAAGATATTTACGTGATGTGTGAAAAGGATAACTGTTTCTATGAGTACTACGAGTTGAGGGATCTTCATATGAGACTTCAAATAGTATCCAACTTCCAAATGTTATATACAGTTCCCGATACCTGACGAGGAAGATATATAATATTAGGAGTTGTTTATTTGTTTTGTGTGCGAAGGGAGTATGCGGTAGCAATAGAACAATAATGGTTTATTACGAGGTGAATGTGTGTAATTTTTATTTGCATGAGTTTGAGGGTAAAGGGATTTTTCCACATGAGATGAATCTTGTTCATTCTTTCGTAGGAAAGCAATACTTAAGCGTAATATATTTAATTTATTTGTATAAATAAAGTAGATTAGTAGTCTAATCCTCTACAGTAAGTTTTCTGGGGAGATGGGATTATTTTGATCTGTTATATCATTCCTAAAATTCTGAAAACAAAATACTTAATGTTTTAAATTAAGTTTTTAAGGTTAATATGTTTTTCAAAAATGAAATAATCTCAGAATTGGTTTATACGTATTTGAAAATTAATATTTACTAGCTCAAAGTATACAGAAAGTATTGAAATGTTCCGGTAATAATAGACGATTTTTTTTACCGAAAAACAAGTAATGTAGGGCTCTGGCATCGAGAAACTGGATAAATCTTGTTCATATACGTAGCAAATTACATCTAACTCCTTGTCTAGACAGAATCCACTTCTTATGAGTCCATGATCCCAAAAAATGTATTGATGGCAAAATGTCTGTCTGCCCGTCCGTTCTTCCGTCTGCAAACATAAGACTACCTAAACCGTTCATACAATTTTCTCCAAAAATGGTATTCCCTGATCGATCTAGATGAATTCGAGGCTCTGCGAGTTTGAAACGTATAATTTGATTGTTGTACGTATTGTATACGAAGCTCCAACTTGTTTTTCAAAAATTGGCTCCTAATTGTTCATTAAACATTGCCAAATAGCCAAAAGATGCTTAAAAGTTTCGTAGTTTGTCTGTTGAAATCTCTGAATTTTTGATAATTCCAAAAGTTGCAAATAATGCGAGAAGCTTAGTTCTGTTGTAGCTCCACTACTTTCCTTAATGATGCAAGTTCTCTAAAAAGAGATCTTTAAGTAATGTCAATGAAAATCTCTGTGCTTTTTTAATTGCAAATGCAAATGTTCACCTTTTTAAGAACTAAGAAGGTTGATTTTTGTTATGGCGCTGTTGGAGTAGGGTTAATATAAATGATTTGTTAAATCTAAGATCCTGACTTCGAATCCAAACGCAGAAATAAAACTTTTGCTGGTTGGAAACACTTTTACAATTTTAAGTAGCAATATAATATAGCAATACAATTAATGCGAGAAAGTTTGTGCTCCTGTGGGACTACTAGTTATCATTTTTATTTACATAATTACCATTTAGTATACATTGGATGGTCACTTACATTTGAAAAGCGTAGTAGTTATTTCTCAGTTTTGTTCAAATTTGAGTCACCGTATTTGGGTGTACGACCACCAATGTTTCTCCACATTTCATTCCTCTGCGTTTGTATAGAAAAATCACCTAAAATAGTTCATTGTAATATTCAAAATGACGAAGATGAAATGTGTGAAAATGAGAAAATGGAGTCTGAATGCAATAAAATCTCGTGACACTGTGTCGTGTTCCCGCTTTGCCCTCCATAAATTCCCCTTAGATTAATGAGAAGAAAAAGCACACTTGAGGTTAAAGGGGAGAAGTCAGATCAATACTACTTACGTTGCCCTACTTTGTCAAAAAGAATTAAGATTGAGTTAGTGAATGATGGGTTAGTTTCGTTCGGTTCAATTGCAGACGCTCAGCAACAGTCTAATAACTATGATACCTGCTGTTTAGCTATGATTTATAAGTCGTTCAGTTCGAAGTTAGAATGATACGCATCACGGCAACATTTCACATCTACTTACCGGTGCGATGACCTGCAACATTCTTTTCACAGCAGCGTAAGCTAGCACTAAGCAATAAGTCGAACGAGCAACCCAGTCGAAGATCCAATGCAGCATAATCCAGCATGACTGCCAGCTAAGCATAACCATTGTAACAGACGTTGCTGTATGTATTAACGCTCGTTTGTACATATATTCATAATTCAAATTAAAATGTATACCAGTTAGAACAGGCATCCTGTAGCTAAAAATACTTGGCACTTCTTGCATTTCTCTCCAGACTTAGTCACAAAGTTTTTAACCCTAAATAAATAAATAAATAAATAAATAAATAAATAAATAAAATTTAATAAATAAATAAATAAATAAATAAAATTTAATAAATAAATAAATAAATAAATAAAATTTAATAAATAAATAATCAAATTAAAAGTATATATAAATAAATTTCTTGGTTGTGAATTTTAGTTCTGTATTTCACGTCTTTGCCATTAGGTAGTGCATCTAACGAAATTCCCGTGCTCTCCACGCGCCATGAAGCACGAGCCTCGTGCTCCCTCCGATGCCAGCGCGCCCCGCAACGGAGCCCTCCTCCGTCGCCCGCCCCTGCGCGTGCGGGCGGAAAGCAAACGCCCCGAATTACCCGAATCGCTCGGCGCCCGGCCCCGCCCCCTCACCCCCGCATTTCCTCGCCCTGCGCCCACCCCGTCTCGCCGCTCGCCACTTCCCCGTCGCGTTCATCATCCACCAACGCCCTTGTCGCGGTTGCTTCCTCTCGGCACACAATCCAACTTCCGTCTCGCACTTACCCGAACTTACTTCCTATGCGGTTACCCGTCACGCACTAGCATACTTTACCTCCGATGCGCTTACTCGTCAATCACTTACCCACCATACATTTATCTCACATGCGCTTATCGGCAATGCATTTACCTACTAAACATTTATTTTTAAGCGCATACCCGTCACATGTTTACCCACCATACATTTATCACACATGCGCATACCCGTCACACACCCATTATACATGCACTTCCAAGCGCATACCCGGCACAAGTTTTTTGACCATACATTTACCTCTAAGCGCACACCCGTCACACGCTTATTTACCATACATTTACCTCCATGCGCACCCGCATTGCACTCTTTTCCACCTCTCATTTATCTCACATTTGCTTACCCGTCACAGACTTACCCACCATATATTTTCCTCCATGGTCGCACCCGTCACACGCTTATCCATCATCCATTTATCTCACATTCGCATACCCATCACACTCTTACCCACCGTACCTTTATCTCGCATGCGCTTACTCGTCACACACTTATTCACCATACATTTACCTCCAATGTGCTTATGCACCAAACAAACACCATGCTCTTGCATCCTGTGCACATGCCCACGACGCACTGTCCTTCGGCACGTTTAAACGCCACGCACTTATCCATGCCATGCCGCTTTACCCTACCCCTCCCAGCACTTACACGACACTTTCTCCCCATCTCGTCAATACCTATCAAACCCCAATATGTAATTGGTTCCACTGAACACAGTTTGGGTTCTCCTTTACTCAGCGTCCCGTTTCATCTCACGTTCTTACTTGTTTTTATCAACCCTTATTCACACTATTCACTTACATTACCTTATTCACTTACCTGTTTGACAATAAGAACTTACCTGCTTCATCGCCTTGCCGAAATCTTCTCCATAATCGTCAAATTCACCTCGAAGGGTTCGCATTCAGCTCCTTTCTTGTTTCGTTCCAAATCTATCCCACTACTTCACTATCGCTATTAACATTCCATCGCACCAGCAGCCTCATCCACTCTGTTGTCTAGCTCTTCATCCCTTGCGGCTCTGGTTCCAGCTCTATCTGTCACATTCCACGTTCATGTCACTTCGTTCCGCAACCAGCCTCTCCCTACCACCCTCGTCGTTCGTTGATCCTTCACTACTCCATCATCGCCACCCCCTCCTTCCCCAAGTCTCTCTCGTTCATTGTGTTTGCTCCGTAAAGACATCATCACTGCCGCCTCCTCCTCCCTCGTTCACAACCACTGCTTTTTCAAGCTTACATCGCCACCATCTCCTCCATCAATACCTTCTCCCCCAAATACTCCTCTCCCAAGTTCTCCTCCCGTTCACATGAACTGCTTCTTCAAGATTCCATCGCTAACACCTTCTCCTCCTCCAAGCCCACCTCCTCCCGCTTACATTCCCTGCTTCTTCCAAACTCCATCGCTACTTTTTCCTCTTCTTCGTTCTCCTCCCCCACCCCCAGGTCCTCCTCTTCCTATTCACATTCAATGCTTCTTCACGACTCCATCGGTACCTCCTTCTCCCCCAAGTCCTCCTCCTCCTCCCCCCTCCCAAGACCTTCGTTCATATTCACTGCTTCTTCAGAACCCCATCGTTCCCTCCTTCCAAGTCCTTCTCCCCAAAGCCCTCCTTCTCTCCCAAGTCCCCCTTCTCCCCCCAGTCCTCCTCCTCCCCCAAGTTCTCTGGCCCGCGCTCTCCCGCGGCGATTACATCGGCCCCTGGATGAGAAGACGAACAATAAGGAAGATAACAGGCGGCGTCTCCGCGCGGCGGGGGAAGCGCCATCGCTCCTGCTTCCCCCGGTCCCCGCCCGCCGCGCTGCGAGCGGCCGGTCGGTGCTTCCGCGCGCCACGCTTTCATTTTTTTCTCGACAAACGAGTAGTAGAGTGGTAACCCTGCTCCCCTCTGTTCTCAAGAGGGGGAGCTGGGGTCAAGCTGCAAGATCCTCGTTCTGCCTGCGGTTTGGGGAGAGATCGATCTGAATGAGATGAAAGATATCGCTCTAGTGGTGTTGAATTAGCTGCCGAAGACAATACCCTCTGCGTTGTTTTCGTGAAGTTTGAACAATCGAGTTTGAGTTAAAGGAAAAGAAGTAAAATTAATGTTTCAATCAGTAATGTTAATTATTGGTACATTGTTCATCGTAAATTTAATTGGTTTAGTGCACATTGGAGTAAGGAGACTAATAATGTCATGTCCAGCGAAATTTTCTTCATTAGATAACATTTAGTTATTGGGGGAAACGTTCAAATTAGAGGAGTGTACAAGATAAAGTATCAACCATATTCAGTGTGTCCAAATAACATTTAGGAGTATCCAAGAAGAGAGGCTTCACTCCACTTCGTTTAAGAATCGTAAATGCGACAATCAAAGCAATGTGGGAAAACGTAGCATTCCGAAAATTTTAATCGTCTTGATGATGATGATGTGAGCCTGTTGAGTCCCTAAAAGGGCAAGGGCCTCTTGTGCATTTATTTATTCTTTTAACCAATTGATTTTGTTTTTCAAAAGGATCTCTGTTTATCATCAGGTTATATTTTATATTATTATATCGACCAGTTTCTCGCCTACTTGTGTTATATTCTTACATAATATATTGGTTATTATTCAACTAAAAAAACTTGCTTTAATGTTTTTAAAGCCATCTTTGTTATCTGTACATATACATGTCTTCTTTTCAGATTTTCGAGCACATTTCAGTAATCGCTCACGATACGATGTGAAGTTATTCATGTTTTTCTACTTTAATATATGTTAATGAAAATATTATCTATTTATTATTGTCTTAAACACTAATACACTGTTTCGTTAAAACCATGATTCGATCATTTTCTACAATACTTAATGATGATTTTATTAAATACGCTTACCACCAACTGGTTAGTATATTTGAAAATAAACTCGAGTAATAATAAATCTATATTTCCATAGATTTATCCATATTTTCTTTTGTTTACTGGGCGGTAGTCAAATCAGATTGCTAATCTTAGAACAATATATAATTTAACAGAATTGATATACATTTCCACCTTTCACAAGCTCCTCAATGCGTAAGAACCTTCATTATACTTGGGTGATGAGTCCAAAGGAACGTGCGTGCCAACACATCGATATTTAAACTTAATCCGACTTACACGAAACCTTGAAGAGCTTCTGAAATCCTCTTAAGGAGGCAGCTCGCGTGATTCCTCACAAATTCCGTTTCGACGGACGCCGCCGCCGCCAGCGCTGCCGCCGCCTCGCGTCTCACAATGGCGGCACGGAAAAGCTGAAGAGCATAGACAAGTGAAGCTCGCATGCTGCGGGAGCCGCCGTTAATGGCGCGTGAGAGAGAGAGTTTCGTGGTTCGTGTAGGTTCCGCGTGAGCACGCACGAAACTATAGTTTCGCAGGCGTACCAAATACCCACGGCGAGTTTGGTTTTTACTTCAAGCTGGATCTGATTGAATGCTGTTTAGTAGGAGGGTGAAATGAGTCAATATTGAGAAAAGAGAAATTCCTTATTTTTTCCTTCTTCTCTTTCTTTTCTTCTTCTTCTTCTTTTTCTTGTTTTTCTTCTTCCTCCTCTTCTTCCTCTTCTTTTTCTTTTCTTCGTCTCCTTTTCTTCATCTCCTTTTCTTCTTCTCCTTTTCTTCTCCTTTTCTTCTTTTTTCTTCGTCTTTTCTTTTCTTCTTTTCTTCTTCTTCTTCTTTTCTTCTTTTCTCTTCTTTTTTCTTCTTCTCGTTCTAGTGATTTTTTTCATACCGGGATGTGATAACAACAAATGGATAGAACTGCTATTTGACTTTTCCGAGTGGAGAATATTGGTGGATATGAATACGCCGCTGCTTATCGAGTCCTAATGGCTGCAGGCAAGAGGGACAGGCAAATGAAGCTCCCAGGCCTTATGAACCCCGAGTAACGACAAGCGAAGGCAGGCCTTGGGTTCCGTCTACTTAGAGCAGACGGAAACTGTTGTTGTATCAGACTCTCACTTGTTTGGTTTTCGGCAATTGAATGCTATTAAGTAGAGACTTGAAAGTAACAAATTTGAGAAAAAAGTTCTTCTCCTGCTCCTCCTGTTCTTGTTCCTCCACCCTTCATCTTTCTTCTTCACTTCCCCCTTCCGTTTTTTCCTCCTCGTCTTTGCCCTCATTGTCTTCTTTCTTTTGTGCTGAAGATAGAATACAACGAAAAAGAAGTAATCAAATTTTTAATTCAATTATACATGACTTAATATCTATAATTATTACGAAATACCGGATGCGGTAGCTCAATGCATCAACTGATGTCACTGCAGCGTCTCTGACCGGGAGGTCCTAGGTTCGAGTCCTCACGGTGGCAGGATATTCGACACTAGCTTTTCAGCTAGATCGAATTTAGTCGTTGTCTGGAGGAGAATTCTAGCGGCCGGCTGCTCTGATCGGTAGTTTTCCGTGGCTTCTCCGATCAACAACAGGCGAATGCCGGAGCAGTACTCTACCAAACGGGCCACGAACCGCGCGCAATCTGTTCTTCCTCTTCCTTGTCCTATCCTCTCCCCTTACACACACACTTACACTAATATTCATTACACTACCACATATTCCGGAGACCGGTCGGGAGATTAGAGTTTATCCCTGCTGGGGCGATGTCCCGCTGGTGGGAGAGTCCTGGTTAGGGGGAAACCCCACTAGCCGACGGTAGGTCGGCGCCGGATCTCGCTATCAGCGGGTGAAGATCACCGCCATCTCCCGAGAAAAAATATGGACTACACTAACGGGATTAATGACCAAAGCAGTTGACGCGCCCGGAAACACTTTATGGCAAATTGAAAAAATCAATCAATCAAACTACTAAATACTTTGTGTGTTCGTCCCGATAATTATTTTCATGTCCAGAAGCTTTAAATGTAGATAGCTTAGCTATTTCCGTTGAGATCGGCTCCCATGAGTTGTTTGCTTTGTTAGAATCCGAAATTTGAAACTAGGAATTAGAACTGCCAACTAACAAACAAAATGTAATTATTTGTTATGGACTCGAAACTTCCTCTCACGTTATTCAGGAATTATCGGAATACGGATTGTGAAATGAACATGAAAATTTCAACGGTTCCAACGCAGATAACAAGTTCCAGCCTCGAGATAGATCCGAACACGACTTCTGAAGTTTTTGTG
Organism: Teleogryllus occipitalis; assembly: GCA_011170035.1. Lineage (NCBI taxonomy): Eukaryota > Metazoa > Arthropoda > Insecta > Orthoptera > Gryllidae > Teleogryllus > Teleogryllus occipitalis. The sequence goes on along the minus strand of BLKR01009058.1, from coordinate 168,832 downwards.
CTTGTCTTGAGCACGTTCCACGTAGCACTAGAGCTATTAACGCACTAAAATAACGTCACTTCTTATTAATAACAAAATCCCTCGCTGAATGGTTATGTAGATTGCCGTCATAAGTATGAATGCTTCGAAAATGAGCAAAAGTTGTATTTAAGGATCTTGTGGGAGCGTTGTGTCAGAAGTACCTATCTTTATGAGTTGGAATGAAAATTTACCATAAAGTCAAAAATAACGCCAACGATATCACTATGTTGGACGACCCCTAATGGTTTTAGAGCGTTAGTTAGCAAGGGTAACGAACTATTCTGCATCTACAGCTGACAAAATAAAAAACAACAACAAATAATTGTTGTCTATCTAATGGCAAAGGAACTGGAAAAAGGCGCGACATGGTACGCCGTCACAAAGTTTTCCAAATTCAGAATAAAACAATGATATATTCAGTTACGTCTGTGATATGTTGCATATTTTCAGTTCTTTGTTTGTAACCTCTATTATTTCCGTTGTCTCTTGAACTGTCCATTAATTTTTTTATTTATTTATTTTAGATCACTTTATAAACAACTAATGCCATTAGCGACCACTATTAATTTGCATATAAATAACAGTTATTATACCTTATAACAATCAGAATAAATAAATAAAAAATTATTCACCAGAGATACATTTTATAAATTCAAACAGAAATATTAATTAAGAAACAGTAATTGTGAGTAAAATTTGTGTAAAATCTGCCTGTGCGAATTTTTGAAGAACTTACTTCCAGCACCCAGAAGAACAGTTCAGGTACCGAGATAAGCCTAAGGACTCTCTACAAGTACATATGTATATACAATAGTACAGGTCCGATATGGGGTAAGGACTAACTGGGCTTTTGTTCGGGGAGCACAAGTGGACTCTTCACTGGGAATTGTTTCCACAGGAGCAGCAGATACGTTGGGAAGCTCTGAAATGTCCCTCAGGAGGCGGTAAGGAGCCGACGAGAAACGGATCCGGCCAAACCGAAAAGTAACCTGGACTTAAAAGAAAAGAAACATTATGAAACTCTTATATGTATAACTATATATGTATAATTATAAATGAATAATCATTATTAACTGTTATATATATCTGTGTGTGTGTGTGTGTGTGTGTGTGTTAACGTACTGTATTAACTGTTATATATGTATATTATTTAACTGTTATTTATTTGTTTGAAAGTTTTCGGATAATATTTACGCTGGTACATTAGAAGTAATACAACGCACAAAAACAAATATTTCAAACACCAATAGATGTCGAAATTTAATTGACCTTTCGATAATAGTACAGTAACAAACAAAAGCAACTAGCCGGATTTTGGAAAGGTTGCTTCGCCAGATACTTGGAGACTAGGCTCGAACGCGGCTTCTAACGTGTTTGTGCTTGCTTTGTGCGCGCACCGCGAGATACTGTCGCGCGCCTCGGCGGCGGCACAATGCGGCTGCGCGGGGAGGAGAGGAGAGGAGAGGAGCGGAGAGGAGAGGAGCGGCGTGGAGCGGGCTGGCGGATAGGAGACCTCCGCTTTGTGCCGCCGTAATAACCCGGCAAAGGAGGGCGTAATGTCGGCGGCTTTGTTTGGCAGGCAAATCGAATAGGATAATGGCCGCCACAGCCCGGAGCCAAGACACTCGCGAGAGAGCGCTCCGCCAGGGGCGCTGGCGGCGGCGGCGGCGGCGGAGGCTCCGGCGTCGCGGGTCCTCCTGACATTTGAACGTATGAATTATGGAGGGTAAAATCTGAAATGATAATGTAGCGGCGGCAGAGGCGGCGGGAGCAAATGGAGGTGGGGGTTCCGAAGAGGTACTGAGCGCTACTGTCGCCTCGGCGCAGTGGGCAAAAATGGACCCAAACTGACTCGGGTAGCGTTTGTCTAACATGTCAGTGCCCTAGGCTGATTAATTGATTGATTACTAGTGATTCCGGAGGCGTCAACTGCTAAGATAATGAGACCTGTAACTGTAGAGATTTTTTCCTCTGGAAGTGGCGGTTATCTTGCCCCGCTTGATGGCGAGATCCGGCGCCGACCTACCGTCGGCTAGCGGCGATTTCTCCAACCAGGTTTCTCCCACCAGCAAGACACCGCCCAAGCCGAGATAAGCTCTAAGTTAGCGTCCGGTCTCCAGGTGTGGTAGTGTAGAGCATGTAAGTGTAAGCATGTAGGATGTAAGTGTAAGGAGTAGAATAGGTCTAGGAATGGGAGGGAAACATCGAGCGCGGTCCTTGGCCCGTTTGTTAGGGTACTGCTCCGACATTCGCCTGGTGTTGATCGGAGAAACCTTGGATCAGAGTAGCCGTCTGCTAGAATTCTCCTCCAGATGGCGGTCAGTGCTCTAGGTCATCCAAGTCTCGAATTTGGACACGAAAAGAAATATATCAAAGTTGCTATGAGAGTTGCCGAACTCCAAATGCAAAAGGAAAGTGATGAGAAACGAACAAAGTTCAAAATGTCAAAAAGTTTCGAGTTATCTAAATTTGAATTTTTAAGTTCCTATTCAATAACCATCATCCTCAGCAAAATAAATTATATTATTTGACGAAATGTTTATTATATTTGAAATGACGAAACATAGAGTACAATGTACATAATTTCTTTGAAAATAGTTGGAAGCTTTTTGTTCTTACAAGTTATCTTCAAACAAGTTATCATGTTGTAATTTATAAAACAACGTTTAATTATTACATAAAAAGGTTATTACGTTTCAATATTTCGATTATAAATGCGTATATTTGTAAACTCAAAAACTTGCTCTTTATTTATTTCAATTTTGAAAGATTGATAGCTTACGTCACAATGGCGACATCTTTCAGATTTTTGGCAACATTTGGCGATATATCGTAACGTAGATGGTAATAAACCACAATAAATTACTAGGAAGCCCGAAACGCCAAAGGCGCCATTTTAACATGCGTGATCGAGTAATAATGACTTTCCTCATCATGACGATACTGCCCAAATGAAGCGCGCAGGTAACGCGATTGTAAAGATACGAAGTGCATTCAGGTTCTAAACTCTCCGATTGTTTCTCAGAACTCGATGCAGATAGAAACATGCGATTAGCTTAAAATACGCGAGCACGTTTTGCGTTTGTGTGACAGAGTTGCTAGTTCTGTACAGCTCAGAGAATTCTAGCGGCTGCGGTGAGAGTGAGCCTTAATTTTGATAGTAGAAATGGCGACGTTTTCATTGCAAGAACAGCGAGCAAGAATCATTCGCTTTTCTTCAACTACTCTCACTTCCGCGGTGTGATTCCCATTAGAACTCATTGCCAGTTGAGTGAGACGTATGGCGATGGTTTCATGAATGTAAAGAATGCGCGTTCGTGGGTGCGAAAGTCCAAAGAAAGCCAAACGTAGTGTTGACACGAAATGACGCCATGAACGTACTTTCTTTCCAACAATTGTGTCAATGTATGAGGCATGGATGCCGTTTTTCAATCCTGAAACGAAGCACCAGTCAGCTCAATGGAAGTAATCACACTTACCACCACCCCCAAAAAAATAGGGTGCCAGAGCCGAAAAGATTATGGTTGCCATGCTTGTAGACAGCGATGGTAGAATCCTTGCTTATTGTGTTTCAAAGGGCACAACGGTGATAGGTGCGAGCTACCAAGATGTTTCGAAAAACAAGCTTCTTCCAACATTGAGAGAAATGCGGTCCAAAAAGGCTGCATGTGTGTTTTCACCAAGGCAAGTTCCCAGCGCATCGTACAGAAGCGACCCATCAGTTTCTTCGTGGTTTGTCGTGCTCCCGACTCACCGGATCTGGCTGGCTCCTAGCGATTTTTGGCTGTTTCCAACGATGAAAGATGCTCTTCGTGGCCATTCATTCTCCAGCCGGGCCGCTAATGCAACGACGATTTTCCAGTACTCGAGACGGACTCCTAAAGAAGCGTTCGCAGCGGTCATGGAATTATGATGTGGACGTTGTAAAAGGATTTTTCGACTTCAGGGATATTACATAGGAAAAAACATGAGTTTTAATTTTTTAAACATAAATATTGTGTGAAATATAGATTCGGAGACCTTATAACTTGAACGCGCCTTGTTGAAGCGATTTTAATACACCGTGTTTTCGTTTTATTAGATTTACCTTCCCCATATGGGTCGATTTTATAAACGTTTGGCAAGAAACAAGAACTTGTTATATGAGGCCTATGACCTTGTTACATAGGCCATGACACCTATCGGCCTCGTATCGCAATCCTAATAAAATAAGAGGAGTAAAATAAAATAAAATAAATTATTTTTTAAAAAATATAATAAAAGTTGAGAAAATATATAATTACGTCCTAAAAAACCAAAGGACCTATCAAGAATTACTAAAATATAAAAAAGGCAGTCCTGTATATAAAAGTAACAAATTTAAGCTTCGTAAATAAAATAAAATCACTTTTACTATGTGCGTCATACAAAATTTTCAGACAGCCTTACTGACATTTCTTTTATTTTGATTCTAGTATATTGATCTCTTATTTGGGTATCAGTTACATTAAGATTAGTTATAGCTTACGACACGAAAATCTTTTGTTTTTCTTTGTTGCTCGAACATTGTTTCTTTGTTGCATTCACTGAACATTTGAACATCGTTTCACTTTTAACATTAGTGCTAAAAAATTGAACATTTAGCTGGCTGTGCGTGACCTCAAAGTAACCGCATTTTCTCGTGGCTGTCTAAAAAAGAATTTTACGAGCTTCTTGGTTTGGTTTGCCCCACTGTGCGCAGGTTTGCCCGGCTGCCCGTGCAAGCGGGCGTTCTGGGATGGGGACCGTTTGGGGGCATGTCGGAGGGTGGGCACGTACATGGGACATATATGGAGCGGGCCGCGCGGAATGGAATATGCGGCAAGCGGGGGGAGGGGGAGGTTTGAAGGTGCAGTGCGGAGCGTCAGGCAAATGGGGTCGTTCAGCCTCCTCCTCCGAGCAGAGGGTTGAAGCGGTAGAATCAACAGGACGTACTAGATCTGCTCATAACTGATGTATTTCTACTTCATTCTCATGCCACTTGTTCGTGAATAAATAAAACGAACAATAAAATCTTAGGAGGAGAGTGAAATGCTATTTATAGAACGTTGATATATTATACTTGACGTACATGAGCCGACCTGGAAGGCCGAGGCGGCTAGAACGTGTGTCGAATCAGCGCTTCGATTGGAAGGGTTGTCCCTTCGGTTGGAAGGGTTGTGAGTTCGAGTCCCGCCGTGAGCGTGGTTGTTCGTCCCTTGTCTTTTATGTATGTGTGTTGTTGCGGAAGGCCTTTATAGTCTGCTGGCAACAGAACGAGGAGCCAGTAAGTGTGACATTGGCTAGTGTAAAGGTTAATGTGTTCCAATGAAGTACATAGTGGTTACCCGGAGCGGAGAGTCGAAAATCTGTTTCCCCTGAAGCTGTAAAACGCCTCCGGGATTAAAAAATACTTGACATACATTACATTAAATGATGTAACATACATGACATTAATTTTTCAATGATACATTCAACGTCATTAATTAAATTCAATTTTAATTTGTTAAGGTTTTGCGCCAGAATTATTCTCTCAGAAACCGTATAGGTTTGATCACATTCAGGAAGTAATTCAAACGACTCAATTACTTACGTTATAAAATAGCAAATTTACATACGTCATGTTCACGTGTAAAAAAAGAAACGAAAGGATTTATTCAGATCGGATTTAGAAAAAAGTGATTTGTGGAAACATCGTAACTTTAACCTTAATTTTACTATAACCTGTTGCAAGTCTCGACTAAAATTGTGTTTGATATCCCCCTCCCAAAATGTATTTTCTCATTACTTTTGCCTCGAATTATAGTGGGTATTTTTTGTGAACAAAATTGAAACTTCAAACTTATTAAGGATTAAAAGATAATACTTGAATGACTTTGGCGTATTCAGTTGAATGCGAGCTTTAATTCATCTCTAATGTCTGAGTTTCTTTCTATTATAGCCTGGCAATTGTCTAAGCCTTAGACTCTAAGTAATCTCATCCCAGATAACAAATAATCGATTTAATGTATGCAATGGGATTTTCGTTGAAATAGTATTATCAGCGGTAGATGTAAGTTTCCAGTAATTCCTCTCTTTTTTGTGAGAAACTGGCAAATGTGAAGATGAATTTACTGCTAATGAATATTCCATACTGAAAGGCCATGCCACGTTCTTATGTTATTCACAACAATTCTTCAGTAAATGAACTGCATTTGAATTTTAGGAACCCTCCAGGAGCAGATGGGCAATGGTAACGACGAAAAGATAACTGCCCAAGGAAATCCCAATAGACGGAATTCGGGAAAACGAAACATACTGTGAATAACGACCGAGTGGAAATTTTAGTCATAACAAAGTGTCTTGGTCATTAGAGCTACCAAGAAGCAATTGGGAGATAATGGTGTCAAAATAAAAATATTATATGAAACCTTACTAATAATAAAAAGCAGGCACCCGCAGGAAGCCTAAAAAAACTTCATTTCTTAACCCCAAATTCTGCTTGAAATAAAAACTGCATTTGAATTAGGCCTCCAGAAGGGTTTCGAGTTTGATTTCCATATGAATCTTCCATCTAGTGACGGTGCTGTGGAAAGCAAACGCAAAAGCGTACAATCATTTAAGGCCTCTTGCGTCTCGGATATGGCTCGAGAAGAATATCAGAATGAAAGGGACGTAGACAGTGGCTGATCCTGGAGAGAGGGCCATGAGGGCCATGCCCCCCCCCCCCAAAAAAAGGCGTAGAGTTTTCATTTGTTTCCTTCTTTTCTTTGACAAAATTAATATAAATATTTATTTGTTAGATTTACGTAATTATTTAACAAACAATTTTGTATAGTATCGTATATACGGTATAAAAATAATATGCAGTATAACAAATATGTTTATTATTTAACAAAACATCTATGACCTCCCTCCAATGATCGTCTGGATCCGCCCCTGGACGTGGGCCACTGCCCAATGGCGTCGCCACGAAGGGGCCAACGGGGCGAGTCCACGGAGCGAGGCCCGCGTCCAAGGCGCATCGCAGCGAGGAGGAATGGAAGGGAGGCGTCTTGGCAAGAGCGATGGCCGCAACGGTTCGGAGGCGGCGACGGCTGGAGACGAGGACGGACATGAGGATGGGGCGAGGACAGGGCACGCAGAGGCGTAGGGGCGGTGCAGGAGCGGTAGGGGACGACAGCGAAGCGCGGGGGTGACGTGCTGGGACGTATATGGGGATGGTGAGATACAGGTGGCACGGGGATGGTGGAGGGAGGCGCGGGTGCGCTGAGGGATGGCTGCGAGAGAGGGACACGGAGGCGGTGTGGGGACGGCGCCGGGAGCGGTGCGACAACGTAGGTGGAGTGGGGGTGCAGATGGAACTAGAGTGGTAGTATGATTCATTAATTGATTGATTGTCAACTACTATGGCCATTAGTTCCGTTATTGTAGTGCATGTTTTTCATCGGGAAGTGGCGGTAATCTTCCCCCTCTGGATGGCGAGATCCAGCGCCGACCTACCATCGACTAGCAGGGTTTTCGCCAAACAAGTATCTCCCACCAGCGGGGCACCGCTCCAGCCGAAAAAAATTGTAAGTCCCGACCGCTCTCCCGGCATGTGTGGTAGTGTAGTGCCTGTTATTGTATGTGTGTGTCTCAAAGGGGTGAGGATAGGGCAAGGAAGAGGAAGGAAAAATCGCGTGTGGTCCATGGTCTGTTTGTTAGAGTACTGTTCTGGCATTTACCTGGGGTTAATCGGAGAAACCACGGAAAACTACCGATCAGAGCAAACGGCCACTAGAATTCTCCTCCTGACAGCGACTGAATTCTTTGCGATCTAGCTGAAAAGCTAGTCGAAAATCCTGCCACTCTCGGGACTCGAACCTAGGACCTCCCGGTGAGAGGCACTGCAGTGACATCAGTTGATGCATTGAGCCACCGCTCCCGGCAGGATGGTAGTGGAGGCGCGGGGGCGGCGCGTGGGGGGCGAGGTTCGGGTTGGGGGCGGCGCCCTTGCCGGAGATAAAGTGCTCGGCCTCGCGTCGTGGCGCCAATTGGCGACGCGACGCTAACGAAAGTCCGTCCCGCGCGGCCTGACCGACCGTAAATTTCCTCGCGCGACAACCTCGCGACGCCAACGACGTCCGCGAAGGCCTGCCCCCTCCCTCCCCCTCTCCAGCCCTTCGTGCGCCCGCCGCCCTGCCACCCGCTGCCTCTGCCTCTGCCTTCTTCTCCGCGGCTCACCCGCCGGCCGAGGCGAGAGCGACAGCAGACAGTTCCTACACTGCGGCCTGGTTCGAAGCCGTGTCAGATGCCCATCCCACGATCCGCTGCCGCACTGAGTTCCACCCTCCCCTCTTCCCGGTCATTCGCTTTCCGAACTCGATCATCCAATTTATAATTCCCCATCTCATGTCATTAACTACACCGGGAGGGGTAGCTCAGTGCATCAACTGATGTCACTGCAGCGTCTCTGACCGGGAAGTCCTAGGTTCGAGTCCTGACGGCGGCAGGATTTTCGACACTAGCTTTTCAGCTAGGTCGAATTCAGTCGCTGTCTGGAGGAGAATTCTAGCGGCCGGCTGCTCTGATCGGTCGTTTTCCGTGGTGTCTCCGATCAACACCAGACGAATGCCGGAGCAGTACCCTAACAAACGGGCCACGGACCGCGTGCGATCTGTCCGTCCTCTTCCTTGTCCTTTCCTCTCTTCTTACACACACCCTTTCACTAACATGCACTACACTACCACATATTCCGGGAGACCGGTCGGGAGCTTAGAGCTTGTCCCGGTTGGGGCGGTGCCCTGCTGGTGGGAGAGTCCTGGTTAGGGGGAAGCCCCACTAGCAGACGGTAGGTCGGCGCCGGATCTCGCCATTCAGCGCGGGAAGATCACCGCCATCTCCCGAGAAAAAATATGCACTAACTAAAAATATAAAATAACGGGACTAATGGCCATAGCAGTTGACGCGCCCGGAAACACGAAAAAATCAATCATTAACTACATAAATTACCCACTTTGCCTTTCTGTTTCTATGGTCCCTGCTCTGCAACTTTTTGTAGCCTGACTCCTTGAACATACGTTACATCCTTCCAACTTTCGCTTTTTCATAACACATTTCGTCTTAGCGTTTCCCCTGCATTGGAATCAGCAACACCCTATCCCTCTCTCTTCTTGGTGAATGCGCCAATCTCCTCCCGTCCCCCCATTCCCTAACTGTTGACTCCTACGTTTCCTTAACGCTTTTCGAATCCTTCACATCCTACGGACTGCTCTCAGCGACGACTATCTAATTGCTTTCCTTTCGGCACGCACAGGTACTTGGCTGTCTCCCCGCTCGCACTATCTCCACCGCCAACACTGCCCAGTACTCCTCTTCAGTTGCCACTTTCTGCTGCTGACACTTCCCGTGCTTTCTCCATCGTCCCTCTCTCACTTGTCGACCTTATCTGTGCCGTCCCTTAAATATTATTTACTAAATTAAATACTATTATTACTAAATAAATTAGTAATAATAATAATTATTATTATTACTAATTTATTTAAACTAAATAATTTAAATTATTGTAATAATACAGAGGTTAAGGAAACTATAATGGCACATGATAAGTTCTCTTCTAAGTCAGAAAATATTTTTAAGAATGAATGGAATGGATATTTATTGATAATTCAATTCAATTTTATGCTTACAGGATTATCCTATTACAAATTTCTGTATATACTCAAAGATCAAACAAGTTTTAAATCAAGGTATTTCTTGATTAAATGAATGAGATGAGTGGCCGGTTGAATGAGGACAGATTTTGAATGAGATGAATATTGGAAAAGAAATTATGAATCAGGTAAGCAGTATATTGAATGATTCACTCACAACGTAGCTGATTGATTGATTAGTTATTCCGGGTGCGTCAACTTCAAAGGTCATTTGTCCCGTAAGTGAAGTGCAAGTTTTTTTGATCTTCCGAAAAGGCTTCCTGGGTTTTCCGCAACCAGGTACCTCCTACCAGTGGGGCACTACTCCAGGCGGAACACGTTCTAAGCTCCCGACCAGTCTCCCGGCATGTGTGGTAGTGTATTGCATGTTAGTGTAAGAGAGTGTAAATAAGGGGTGATGATCGGACAAGGAAGAGGAAGGAAAAATCGCGCAGATTCCGTTTGTTACGGTACTGCTCCGGCATTCGCCCGGTGTTTATCACAGAAACCACAGAAAACTACTGAATAGAGCAGCCGGACGTTAGAATTCTCCTCCAGACAGCGACTGAAGTCGACTTAGTGTCGACTAGTGTCGAAAATCCTATACCACCGTCAGGTCTCGAAACCCAGAACCTCCCGATCAGAGGCACAGCAGTTACATCAATTGATGCACTGAGCCACCTAAGCCGGTCTCACCGTCACCTTCCCCTCTCCCCTGCCCCCATCGCCCCAGCAACCTCCAGGTCCAGGTCCTCCGCAATGACCCTTTCGCCACAGGCACTTCCGCCACCCTCCGTCCGCCGTCGCCGCCGGCCCCGCCCTCGTCAGCCGCTGCCTCGTTACCGTCGAGCCGCGCGTCGCGTCGCGTCGCCCCCAAGGACGCCACGAAGAATGGGCGCGGGCTCGGGGCCACTGAGCGGCGCGGCGCGTTCGTCTTCTGGCGGACCCCACGAAGAAAAAAAGTTCACCCACTCCTCGCTGATTTTCTCTCCGCGTCTGTGCACTCGCTCAAATATACTCTTCGAGAAGGCACACACGTTCACACGCCATACACGTGCACCTGCGACCAAATGTTTGATGTCTTCAGTGGACTTTTCGGTATGTTTTGTTGCTTGTTTAATCGTCACCTTGAGGCCAACTTTTCTCATTTTATTTTTTTGATGCCGTTTCGTAAAAAATAGATAAGAAAAAATAATATCTTCATCTTGCTGAAAAATGTACGTGCTAGAATAATATATTGTATGTATGCATACAAGTAAAATCCAACAGCTGAAATGAGATTTCTCTGGAAAGTTAAAGTCTGCAGCAAATATGATCTCATAAGAAATGAAGATATCCGAAAAGATCTAGGCATTTATAACATAAATGAAGAAATAAAAAAATTATAAAGATTCTTAGAGACCACACGAACGAAGAATGGACGCCAGTAGAATCCCCCATCTGGTAATACTCTACCAAACCCACTGGGAAAAGAGATGTCGGAAGACGTAAGAAAAGGTGGCAATAATATTTACGTTAATAATAATGATGCAGAGGATGAAAGAAAGAAGAATATTGTGAAGCCGGAACAGGCACAAGTGCCTACTCCTTGAAGTGAAACAGAAGAAGAAGAAGAAGAAGAAGAAGAAGTATGCATACACCAATATGCTAGGTAAAGCAACCAAGAAAGACATTCTCAATAATTTCTAAACGGTTCATAAAATCGTAATGTAGTTTGTGCTGCCCACATACATCAAGCAATACGCCGCAGACCTATTATGGATTTTTTTGTATTTAAAAATAAACTGAATAATCATTTAATGTTTAAATTAAACGGTGATGTTTTTCATTTAAAAAAGGTAGATCTTCAATGAAGAGTACAATGACACATCATTTGTTAATGTCTGTACAGTGATTTTATAAAAAAAATTGTCAGCGATGTGTGACCTGCATAAAGTATAAAACAAATCCCAAGATTTGGTTTATACCAACATAGACAGGAAGGTCGCTCCCACGGCGTGCTGCCAATGCAAAATGAATTCGTATTTTAAAGTCTGTTCATGAAATTTGTGAAATAAAAGTTGTCATTATGAAATGTTGAATGGCATTATCATATCCAAAACTATTCAATTACAAATATAAATCTTAATAAAAAGATCTTAAATATTTTCTCAAAGGAAAAAATAACAATTGTTTGTTTTGTCATCGACTGAATTCTTTTAATCTTAATGTTTCACAGTTTTCATCGTCATCGTTATGACTGAAGAAGATATGTATATTTCGGCATAAAGAAGGCCGGAGAGAGAGAGAGATATTATTGTTATATAATTATGACATTAATCCAATTTGGGCCATCTGATTTTTCCAGTGTATCAAAGTGTGACATTATACATGTAGACTTCTTCGTATACTAAAAAAAGTTTTAAAAAAATGATGTATAATGTAACTACAAACACAATATTCAACTGCGTCATCACACAACATGTTTTAACTTTTCCTGAACTTGCGTCATTTCAATAATAAAACCAGTTGTAGTGGCACTTTGAATAATTTGACGTGAAGAACATTATATAAAAAATAACTTTATATCACAAAATTTAATGATCGGCACCTCTCCTCTACTGACAAACAACACAAAGACTTTTATTTATTAATTTGTATGCTTTGATATTGTCACAAGGAAATCTCAAAATAATTGGAACGAAATGTACTTTGAGGATGTACCTCATTAAGCTAAATATATTCTGTTAATTCTCTTTATTATTTTCGTAATCGCCTTAGTGCTACATCTACATCAGTATAATACATTTCGAGCTGATAGAGAATCGTTTGTATTCTATTATTATTTTTTAAACTTCGTTTCTGTCGTAATTTTCCATCCTTCAGTACAAACAAGTCTTGAACATCGTATTAAATTTACCGAGAGAGAAAATACGAAGCAAATTACGTTCAATGATCTTTTTCAATAAAGACATCCAATAATTGAAGAACTTGATTCATTAAATTTCTGAAAAGTCTGTATTCAGAGTAGCTTTAAATGTCCCAAAAATTGAAACTGAAGTGGCTTTTACAACTCGCTAATTGACGCAATTGTGAATTGCTGCCTGATAATAGAAGAGTTCCCGAGTTTCTAATTTATAAAGCCTTCGTTTGCCTGGAGTTTAATTGCGGCATGGAGGCGGCTGACGAGGCTGGTCAAGGACGACGACGAGTTTCTCATCATTGTGTGCCACAAGAGAGGCCCGACGTCACAACTAGGGCCTGAGACCCGAGCGAAAAACATTATTCAGGGCAACACCTCAACAAAAAAAATCTACCAATCTTTCTGAGACGCTGCGTTGCTGTTGTTAAAATATCCCAAATCCTTCTCTTTGTACCTAACTTAGGAAACTTTTCCCCTCGTAAACTTCACGAATCTTTGTCATGTCTTTTGATCAATGAAGGATTTGGGCTTCGCAATATCCCTCGTCATCAACATCGTCATCGTAATTGTTACTGTCTCCGATATCAGTGTCTATTTCGGCGTCACCGTCTCCTCCATCGCCAATGCCAACCCCATCGTCATTGGTACAGCCATCGCAACCGCCATATCTACCCGCTCGATCAAGTCCGTGAACGTAACCTACCTCCGACTGACCAGCATTGCCTTCAAATGATACCTTAGCCCCTCAATCCGATTCGACTCATGTACGATTCTTCTACAATTCCCTATTAATCCTTGTTACATTGATTTATTGCGTTAGTAACTGAACCCGTACGAAAATCTCGCTAACATTAAACCGTGAGAGGACACTGAAGCACTGGAATGTTTACTACGATTTCATTCTTGAAAAATTGAAAGTTGTAAATAAAGTATTTCTGAGGACGGAAACTCACGAGTTTACATTACGACCGAAAAATCGAGCAAGAAATATTGCCAGCATCATAAATAATTATTACCGCAATGTTTACATTGGCAACTTTCTTTTTGAAATAATATTGCTCGCCATTTTCTTGCAAGTGTAAAGCCAGCCCTAGAATTAGGGCTCAAACAGACGCCGTTAGGTGCTAACAAGTTGGCTGGAAAGGCTGGAAAGATCCGGCACGTTGGCGTAAAACATTCCAAAATTATTTTGAAAAATTTCCCAGAACTTGGAAAAATAGCCCCAGCCAGGTCGAGTGAGAACCGCGTGGCCTTGCGGCGATCACGTGATGTTGGTTGCCGCGCAAACGTGAGTCTGACGTCGTGAGTCACAAGGGGCTGAAAGTATAAAACCCAGTAAAAAATGCGAGGCCGACCTGGATGGCCGAGGTGGCTAAGAGCGAGTACCGACTCAGCGCTTCGGTCCGAAGGGTCGCGGGTTCGAGTCCCGCCTTGGGCATGGCTGTTTGTCCCTTGACTTTGTGTGTGTGTTGTCGCGGAGGGCCTCGCGTTCTGCTAACCCCAGATCAGAGGAGCCCGCAAGTGTGTTGGTGTCTAGTGTATGGTCGAATATGCGTCCCATCGGGGCGTAAAGGGTAACCGGCTGTCTGCTGGATAAAAGCCCTAGATAAAAAAAAAGCGAGTCGAGGGGGTGGATCCTGACTGGATTGAGAGACCTCGTGCGGATGCACAAATCTTACGCCCAGTGTGGTATGTTGACGAGCGATGCTCGCGGGGCAAGGGTATCGGGGCTCCCGGGTGTCGGGAAGTCATAGTAGAATATCTATGCCTCTGGTGACAGTGGTGGCTGTGTGCGTAGTTCTTTAATGAGTCGCGAGGGGAGTGAGCCAAGCAATTAACTGCAGATAGTTAGGGATCGCTTATGCGGGTTGGGCATAGTCTACCACAGCTGAAGATAGATTCTTTGATGTATTACTGTTTGTAAATAAATAAATCTGTGTAAATAGTTGAGCTCTTGTCTGTGATTTGTAGTGAGATTCGCATGACTCACAATATTAAACATATCTCTCATATTTTCCGTAATACGTTGCGTATATGTCATGGTTTCGAGGCGAATGCTAGGAGCAATTGAATGAGTATGTCACTACTAATCGGCAGAATGAGCCGGCGGTTCGTATCCGAATGTTTCGTCAGCCAAACGCGGATCCAGTCTGGCCAACTGTACTCTAAGGGGTCCGGCAAAACCGCAGGTTGAACATACCACCCGAAAAATAGAGAATAACAAAGCAATTAAAAGGGATAAATTTTGCCCATATTTAGGTACCTTACTTATTAAATAATAATAATAATAATAATAATAATAATAATAATAATAATCTAGTTCTTGATCAGCTAAATTTAATTTATATTGTTTACTTTACTTTAATTTCCAATTTTGTTTACTTGACACTTGGCGGATTAAGCCACTTGTGGTCTAAATAAATTCTTATATTATCTTAATGGCAATTTAATATGTCAACGAGACACACAATTTGTATACCTTACAAACATCATATACACTTTTAATTTTCACGTGGCAAATGTTAAGACTGGTAATAAGTGTAAAAATGAGTATCTTTCATTTCAAACTTTCCAGCCATTTCAAAAATGCTAATGTCTTGACATCGTATGGAAAGGAAAGGTGAATATTCCCAAAGTTTTTTCCTATAAAGTAAGTAAATGTAGTAACCTATAATGTAGTTATTAAATCCAATAATTTCAAATATTTTGTGTCATTTCTTCCGTGTTCCGTACCAAGTACAACATCGCTAAGAATGTTGCGTGCAACGAATTTCTTATCTTAGTAGTAGGAGAACATTTATAAGAAGTTGACCTTCTTGGTATTGCTTTGGAATTTTATTTTTCCTTTTCCTATTTTTATTATAGAAGCGGCGGCATGTTCTTGGAATGGGGACAGGGTGTCTGGAGACCGTCCAGAGGACAATATGGAGGACAATAAACTCCTTAGAGCGTATTGTATGCCTTTGGCGTTCTTTTCTTTACAGGGCGTTTCATAAAAGAAATATATTATAAAGTCTTTTGTGCAGTTTTATTTAACAGAAAACATTGGGTTCACGAAGTAGACTTTTGTTTTAAATATTGTAAATATCATATTAGTTGACGGCGCTGGCTGATAAACTAGTGGAAATGAGCCGCACACGGAAACTTTCCCGCCCCTGAATGTTATTACTAGATGGCGGATTTCTATGATTTTGTATATTTTTTCCGTTGCTTCGAGGAGTAGTTAAGTGAAATTTCTTAACATTTGGTTATAATTTAGTGCTATGTAGATTTGGGCATATTCCGCATATATGATGTAAATGCATATTTGTGCGTATTTGGTCAATTTTACCTGATGATGCATATTTCTGTAGTTATAAGAGCTTATTTTGCGTATTTCGTTAAAATAGAGACTTATCTGTAAAACGTTTCATATTTTCATACAATCTATTTATTTGTGAGTGTTCATTGATTAGAAAGAGCTTGTCCCAGTTTAATATTATTTTTCTTTTTTAGAAAGGATAAAAATTCTTGTGCAAATGTAGGATGTTATTTGATATATTTTTTAAACCAAACAAAAAAATAAAACAAGAGACACAATGTACTTCACAGAAGTGCATGTTTACTTCAATTATTTCTTCCGCGTAGTAAGCTAGGTTATATTGTTTGCATAATAATGTGTCTTCATTCCAAACATGCTTATCCTGAATTTTATCAAAAAATGTTTATAAAGGCAATGAAATATCGTTAATTTTAATTGCATGTTAAAATTCATGTATTTCAGAATTTTTAGGTCATAAATGCATATTTTTAAAAGCAAATTTAAAGATTTTTAGGATGTCAAAAATCCTCTCCCTAGTTGTTACTCAGCAATTATTCACATATTTAAAAAAATGCATGACATCGTTTAAAGATCTACAATTAAAGGAATTTATGCAGAAAGCATTCAAGCCACAAGAATCATACGGTTGAAACATGGGAATGAAGTTTGGCCATATCTTAAAATTTCGAGCAGCAAGGATGCAGGCAGAAAATTATTTAGGAGTGGGATGTGGCTGAAGACAAGTTACAATAGTTCTACATACACAAAAATAGAAACCTAAAAACAGTTTCATGTCGTTCAGTATTAGTTCTCGAAGACTAATAAAATAAGATTTCTTTTTACCAAGATATGAACATTTATTTTGTAGGGAAATGAGACAAAGTAATCCTTTTATCCTCTTCGCCTTAAAAACGTAATCAACCCTTTAATTATAATCATAGACTTATTTCTTGTAAAAAGACACGTGTGTCAGACGATTGCTAGACATTACGTTGCTAGACATTGCGACGTACACTCACAAATCATATTTTTTAAACACTCTTCGAACTTAGAAAACTCCCTGTGTTAGCTTCTCTAACAACAACCTTACACTTACGTTTTCTCTAATGCTTTCAATTGATCGATTATAACACATTCAATGAAATAATTAACAAACGATGGTAGATAAGCGTTATTTCTGTTATCTTTATGATTTTATTAAAATTTAATGATTATACTATAAACCCAATTAATAATATTTAGCGATAAAATATTCATTACCTCTATCACTTGATTTAAATCTCCATTACTTTTGAATTGAATCAAAAATCAAGAAATTTTGTTGAATAGGAAGTTCGAACTTCTTTCTAAACGAAAACCCTTAATGTTTAATACACTTGTGTTGCTATTTTCTAAATGTCAGAAGTTTTAATTAAAACGGAACGATACCATTGATAAAAAATTAAGTTTCTTATGTTAGAACAAAAATTTCAAGAAAAAAATGTCTACATTTTTCAGAAAAGTTGAAAATATCACAAGGATTCATGTAAAGTACTCCAAAAATTAAAATATCTTAATCATGAAAATACCTTCAGAACGGCACAAGAATACCTTAGTTCTGCGTGCGCACGTTACTGCTGAAAACCATCTTAAATTCGGCTTTTACAACCAATATTTTACCACCGAAAAATAAAAAATCTCTAACATCAACATTCTACTTTTACAATGTTAATTTTTTGCTATTTTGAAAAGCACAATATGTTTGCCGAAAAGGGGTTTAACCCCATTTTTTGAACCTCAAACGCTCTATCTAAGAAAAAAAATTTTTGAGCTGTTTTTGAGGAATTCATTGTTTAAAACTTGCCTATATTTCACTCAAATTACGCCAACAATTCACATATATTCAAAAAATTGTACACGGTTTATTTAAACTCTGAACAGATTTCATTAAGAAAACTAGTGGTGCTACATCATATACCTTCTGGCATTATTTCTAACTTTACAATTTTCGAAAATTCAGAGAGTTCAACAAAAATGAGTTCCGCGCCATTCTTTCAACCTCCCTTTTTTCGTGGAACAAGTTTTTAAAAAATAGGAGCGGTTATTGAGAAAAATGTTATTTTTTAATTGCTTATACAACGGGTCAAATTACACGAAAATTTCTCATATTTTCGAAAAATGGGACGTGAACTTATTTAAAGATTCGTCTTTATGGAATAGATTTCATTAACAGAAAAACCTCTAACTTCAAAATTATGGTTGTAGGAACACGCCCAAAAAATTGCACTTTTGCAATTTTTAAACAATCTGGATTTTCAGCGAACATGAGACTTGCACTATTCTCTGAAGCGTCCTTTACGCAATCCAAAGACAAAGTTATATCAAAAAATTTGGTGCCATTTTTGAGAAACGTTTGAAAATTTTGATTTTTTGAGGCTTTATGTACAGTCCCCTGACAAATCAAAATGTTCTTTGTAACTCCCAAAGCCTCGAGTTCATTCAAATTGACTGGGGGATATCAATTTTAAAGGAAATCGGGTGAATGGCTTAGGGTAGGCGCTAGCGTTGACCACTGACGGACAGACAGACAGACAGAGACGGACGGACGTTTTTCCGTCAATCGATTTTCGGTACCAAGGACGTACAAAACATGGATTCTGGCTACACCATGCGTTAGAGGATTTTTTTCTATATTAGCAGCAAGATTTGTCTTTTCCGTTTCAATAAGAGTTTTTCTGCCGAAAGTTGGCTGTTATCCGGTGCGAAATTACATAACTTTCTCTTCTTACGAAGTCCCTTCGTAAGGTCAAGAAAGTAAGAATATATATATATATATATATATATATATATATATATATATATATATATATATATCCAATACTGTAGTTGTAGAAAGACCCATGAAAGAAAAAAATTTCCAAAATTCGGAGAATTCAATGAAAATCGAATCTACGCCATTTTTATATGCGCACTTGTCTCTTACAGTTAAATTATTTTTACAGCAATTCATTAAAGTAAAAGATTAGGCAAAATGCATTGAAAATTACAACGGTATACAATATTCTAAACACAACTGTATATGAAATAATAAAACCTGGGGTTCAAATAATCTCGTGTGACCCCTCCAGGGTCACATGGTCCCGTGGTCTCACAAGAGTGTAATTGGAAGCAAGCTAAATTGATTTTGATACCATGCATTTATGATTTTATTTGAAATAAAAAATGTTTGCCGGCCTGAATACCCGAGGTCGTTAAGGTTAAAGGGCCATAGCAATCTCGATTCGAAGGGTCGCGGGTTCGTATGCCGCGGACATGGATGTTTGTGTATGTTCGTGTTGTCCTTTCGTGTTCTCCCAACAGTTCCCATTACAGTTTAAAACTCACAGCGGTCGCTACATGACCAAAGATGTTGAAAAGTAACCTTAAAAAAAAGAGCTTCTAATTTATCAGTTGTGAATGGCAGGTAATTAAAATTTGTATTTTCATATCGTTTAATTTTCTAAAAGAGTTCCCAATGCGTTTGGTTTTACTTTCTCGCCGTTAATTCCTAAGAAGTATTGTAATCGGGCGCCGAAAAACGGCGAATTTTCGACAGAAAATTCCCAGGTAAGTGCTTGGCCCTGGTAACTAAAAAGTGGATTAATTTTGTTAATTTAATTTTCTTTTTTGTGTTCACTGTTATATCTTCAGTAAATGTGGTACCAAGGATTTTCTAAGATAGCGTTTCAAGACTGCTTTTCACAAGAGCAATCTCTTTTGTATGAAATAATTATTTCTTAGCGAAAATGGTTAAATATTTATTAAATTGTTTTACTCAATTTTTTATGTATTTGATCTTATTTAATAAATTCCTCCGTGGCTCGTGATGGAAAGAAGTGTAATATTATGAAAAGTCAAGTTCTTCAGCGGGAGAAGTGCCCTCTCGTAATCGCGCATATGGCACTGAAACACGCGACCGCACGAAGGTTAATGCAGATGGAATGATATAATCCTTTTTGTTTAATACAATAAGAAATATTAAAAACAAGGAATCAGGTTTTCCGGCGCTTTAGCCAACAACTTCACATTTATAAACACAATAACCGTTTTCATTTTGTACTTATCTCTTGTCATAAAAATGTATATTTTGAGGGAAATTGTGCTCAGATTGAACCGACATTTTGTCGATCCGACATGGTTTCTAGGCTCGCGCGCGCGCTAACACACACACACACACACACACACACACACACACACACACACACACACACACACATACATACACACACATACATACACACACACATACATACATACATACATACATACATACATACATACATACATACATACATACATACATACATACATACATACATACATACATACATACATACATGCATACATTCATACATACATACACACATACATACATATACAAGGCAGTTAGGAAAATCGTAAAAACTCAAAAGAGATAGCAAATTTGAAATAATCAAAGTATAGGTGAGGGGGTTAGGCGTTGTTAGGCCTAATCACAGAAGGTCTAATGTTTAAAGTCTAAAGTTAGAAGGTCTATGAAAACACATCTAATGAAAATTTGGTCTAATTTTAAAAAATGTCTAATAATATTTGGTGTAATTGTCAAAAACGTCTAATAAACTTCGGTCTATCGGACACGAATGTCGAATCTATTATGCTGTAACAGAAATACGTAACAAAATGTGATTCACATATCATTACGTCAGTATGTTACTGTCTGAAATGAAATCACAATAGGAATTATACACTTTAATTCAGGAAGTACGAAATGTACATCAAAAAACGGGTGTTAAAATATTCAGTATTCATTTTAGGTTGTTGGTAGAGTATGGAATTTTAATTTGTGGGTCAAAGACCGAAGGTATAAGACGATATCACCACGATCTTTATAATTTTGGTAATTTGCTACCATTCGTTCTCCTTGCCATTGATTAATTTTGTATACCTACACCTTTGAATATCTACAACACTTCAGTGTTTATGTCTCTTAGACCTTATTAATTGTCTTCTAATTGTACACTCCTTTTTGTATTAGACCTTCTGTCGCGTGTACCTTATGTCGTATTAGACATGGTTCGCAATAGACGACCTGTTCATTAGACCTAACGAGTACGAGTCCGTATTAGACCTTTTGTCCGTGAACCTGACGACCTGAAACTGGCGAGAGTACTGTATTAAAGTAATTATCTCTTGTGGTTGTTCCAATGTGTTTTGAACGCAATCTGACTAAAATTTTCATCTTTTAAAAATTATTAAATGATCAACGTTACTCGTAATTCTTTCGCAATAGACAAAGAGAACAAAAGGTTGCATGACTTGATAAAAGCAGCCTGAGTTCAAATACAAATGCATCGAATGTCTACGCATGCCGACGGTGAACAGCTTTTAAAATCCAGTTCCCTCCGAACATACCAAAGAGTAATCACTCACGAGAAAAGATTAAGAATAAATCCACGATCATTAGTGGCTCGTTCTGAGCCAACTCACAACGATGTTCGTCGGTTTAATACTTGGCGCTTAATATTTCATCTGTTCATCTCATGCTTTGTTTATTTTGCATGCCTCGGCAGAAATGAAATGGCTCTGGCACATCTGTGCTACCTCCATCTCCTCCACCACTACCACCACCACTACGCAGTCACCACCCCAAAGCAAATTCCCACATTCCACACGCGTTTTGCCGCCGCGAACGCCTAACAATGCAAACATCTGAAGGCCGCGCGCCCACAAAGTGCGTACTCCCACGCACGCCCAACGCGATCTGCCAGTACTTCAACACACCCTTCCTCTTTCTTACTTCCTCCCTCTGATGGAAAGAAAAAGATGCGCTCGGTCGTAAAACCGGCGAACTACGGGCAAACCTCGGCAAAAACGCCTCGAAACGGACACCTCTTCGTCCCGTGGAAGATCACAAGAAGCTTTCCATCCTCTACTTGAACCCGGGACTTTGCGCAAGTTAGGCGAAGTTCGCGAGTGGGCGCCGGGGAAGGAGGGCGGCAGGCGGCGAGGGGGAGGGGGCAGAGGGGATCTGAGCCTCTCCGAAGCCTCCGGATCTCGCGGAGAGGGCGCGCAGAGCGGAGAAATATGGAAGTTGAGCACTTCAACGCGTGCGCGTGGGCGTGAGTTCACGCAAGGAGGAGCGGCGTGCCTTAGGTAATGTAATCGACCCTGTAAACATTGACTATACAATATGTAACAATTTGGTGAAAACGACACTAAGACAAGACAAGATTTTTTTCCTAAAAATATCTACTAATAAACACAAGGAGTCAAACACAAAGAGTCACTGTTGTTTATCTGTTGTCAATTACGCAAACCCCTCGAGGTTTTTGCATTACATGCTTTCGTGTTGCAGCGTCCCCTACAATTGTCATGCAACAATAATATAATTAACTGAGAAGCTGGGATACTAAGAAAAAGAAGAAGAAGGAGAACAAGAACAAGAACGATAAGGAGGAGGAGACAGAGAAAAAGAATAATACCTACTCATTCTGCTTCTCCTCTGCAAAGAAGAAGAAAGAGGATGAGACGGTGGACGAAAAGGAAAATGGGAAGATAACAAGGTGACTAGTGGTGCTACAGAATGGCACAGATTTTCTTGTAGTAAAATTTTCTAATTTCCTTCGTGTGGACTAGCTTTACGGTTTTGCCGCATCCTCTTGCTAGCTGTCATCCATCGTCGCCCAAAGTACATTTTTTGACATTTTCTCGACTTTTCGGTTTCTTAATAGTACAACCGAAATATTACTTCACGAAAATTAACCCAAGCTTTACCAAGCCTCGGCAAAAACTGCTCATTAGTTCACTTCTAAAAGAAAATGGATTCAGATTTTTTTATTCTAATTGTCAATAACATCAAATTCTACGTTATAACATTTTAATCTGCGTAATAACCTTAAAGATTTTTTTTTATATGCGATATTTTTGTGCATGGGCAATTTTTGCCCATGGTTGGTAGAGCTTGTGACAAAAATAAATGAAGGCTACTGATTTACTTTGGCAACACTGTAGTGGTCGTCATCCATTGACGAAGCAATACAGGGCAACTATTTGTACTTGTGAGTTGTATTTAACCTGTACGTATTGTTAGAAAGGATTAGGATGGTTGATAGTGGTTTAAATGATGAAGTTATTGAAGTGATGATGAACATTAAAACTTAACAATTTACAAGATTAACCAACACTTATTTTAATTATCTTAATTGTTATGTAACAATGAGAACTTAATACATTCGTTCTAATTACATTATAAATAATTTATGTTCACAAAATAAATATATTTAATTACAATATTGTAGTAATAATAAGGAGTTAAACATATGGGCACTTTTTTCCCGTAGATAGTAAATCGCATTGCCAAAACTAAGTTGGTAATGCTAGGGTTAAAGATAAGAAAAACTTCTTCAATAATAGTAATTTTCATTGAAAAATTTAGAGTCGTTTTTAAGAAAATGGCCATTAAGTGTTACTGTAAATGCGAATTTTGAAGATCTTTTTCACAGGAATCGATTGAGTTTTCGAAAAACTTCAATTAAAGTTGTGTGAAGCACTTCCATTCACAAATGCAATAATGTGTACAAATCGGTGGAAATGTGCATTTTAACGGCATGCCAGATATTAAAAAATTACATTTATGCAGTTTTTTTTAAGAAGCAAAAGAATACACAAAAATTTACTTTACGTCATGGTAAACATTGCAGTTACCACTATCCATTGGAAAAGTTTGAAGAAAATATTTGGCGCCATTTTTGAGAAAATGGCGTCTGGGCGTTTCTCAAAATGCGGAATTTTGAGCTTATTTTAATAGAAAACTGTTGAGTTTTCCAGAAACTTTATATGACATTATTTAAATAACATGTACTCTAATGTAAATATTACTGATGTAAGAGGCGAGTCATAAAAATTACATTTTTGTAATTTTTGAAAAAACAAAATAATAGAGCAATATGGCGTTTATGTCATTGTAGAGGGTTAATTTGGCACAACCCATAACCCAAATTTGGACCTGTTTTGAGAAAATCTTGTTTTTGTTGTTTTTTAAAATTGCAAATATTGCACGCACTATTGCACGAAAACTACGAAAATTGTTTTACAAAAAATCTACAAGAATTATTTATGGACAACAAATTTCATTGGAAAGAAAAATCTATCTTCAGTTTTATAGTTGTAGGAAGACGCCGAAAAAAATAAAACTTTTGCAATTTTCGAAAATTTAGAGTTAACCGTGAAAATCGGACCTGTGCCACCTTTATAAGTGTATTTTACTCTCGTCTTACAAAAAATTTGAAGAAAACATTTGGAGGCTTTTTTATGGGGAAAAAAGTGAATTTCCGTTGAAATCTCGAAATCGATTTTCCGCAGCATTACATAACTTTCTCTATACTACGTTTATTACTCCGTATATACGTACATATACGAGAAAGTAAAAAAGAAGAAGGAAAACAGAATGAGGAGGAGAAGAAAAAATAGGAAGAGTAGACGGAAAAGGAAAACTAGAAGAAGAGAAGAACAGAAGAAGCAAATAATAGATGAAGAGGAGAAGAAGAAGAAGAAGAAGAAGAAGAAGAAGAAGAAGAAGAAGTTCTTTCCGTTTATAAAGTCCTGGTACTGCAGCGTGCCAACAGGTAGTCATTAAAATAATTAAAAGTTGTCCTTTCATTAATTCCGCGTCCGCGGGTTAATCGACTCAATGAAAAATCTGTTTTGAATCGGTGTTGGTGAAGTCCTCATTTCCAATGATTGCGGGTTCGAATCCCGCCCTTGGGATGGATGTTAGTTGTTGTTTTCCCTGTTTGTGATATCGCTGAATATTCTGTTTGGTAGTTTTCTGTGGTTAATTCCGGGGCAGTATCCTAACAAACGGGCCCCGAAACCCCTGACATTTTCTTCCATCTTCCTTGTCCTATTCTTTTCGTTTTCACACTAGTTTCCCTTACACGCACTACACTCCCATACATGTCGGGATACCAGACAAGAACGTATAGCTTGTCCCACGTGGGAAGATTCCCAATGAGGAAAATCCCCCGCAAGACGCCATGTAGGTCGGCGCCGGATCTAAACATCCACTAGCAGAAAAACACTTCCACCTCCCGGGAGACACTATACACCAACATTCACTACAGAAACGGAACTCATAAATTTACGTGCCCGGAAACATCTTTCAATCAATCAATCGCTAAAGATTTCGCGTTGTGCTGACTTCAAATTGTGTTGTGTTTACCATGTACCCAACTTCTGAATAATCGTCTGAAACGGATTTCAGTTGTAAAAGCTACCGACAAAAAATAGGCTGAAAATATTCTTTATAAAAATAAGTAATAAATATAATAATGAAGATATAATAACCCAACGTATTATAATTGTATTAAATAATCTGAATGAACACAGTAAGTATGAAATTCCATTGCCCTATTAGAAGCTAATTTGTTAGAGAAACTTGCCCACAAAATAATGGTGTAAACATTTATTACAACTATTAATTGCTGCATTGTTAAACTGAAAGGAATATATTGGGAAAAGACTAACAGGAGGGGCAAAGGGATATGTTAAGCCCTTCGTCTACGCTGCTGCGTCAGCTGCTTACCACGACTGCACTTTGTTGATTGTTTGCGGCCGTTGATTCACCTGAAGACTGCTAGAAATTGCTCCACATGCGTGCAACTTGTACATTGTCACCAACATGTACATTGATGTCGATGAGAAGAAATCGTCAGCACCACCACATCAGAATTCCCACAATTGATGTCGATGCTGCTAGAAGTAGCATTCTCAAGCAGGTGGCCCACTTGGCATGCCCTGGCCCATGGCTTAACTGTAGGACACCTGCGTGGCCCGCTGCATGCTGACTGGCACCGACGAGTCACATCGATCGACTTCACGGCGGGGCATGAGCTCGCGCGCGATCGGCTCTAGCATAGTGAAAGCTGAGTTGCATAAGGGCAACGGAAGCTGGCCATCGCAGACTGGCTGGCCCGAATTATTGCACTTGAGCAGTCTTGTGCTAGAATACCTTCGGATCACTATTTGTACTGCCGCATCGTTTTGGTGGTGAATTGATGTAATTCCGGCTTGTTGTTATCATTTAAAAACTTTCATGTGAGAAAAATTTCTTATTAATGTTCCGATTATTCGCTATTCAATCACAATGCCGTTATCAAGATGCCAAATACAAATAATAGAATACATAGCTTGTTTGATCATCCCACTAAAATAAAGTAACAGATGATTACTTCAAATGACCAGCATTATATACAGATTAGTTTCTTCACTTCAGGAAAGCTTTGCTTTTACATTGCCTTTAGTAAAAGACATTGAAGGAGGACGCCAAACATTTTTTGGATTTCTGCAATTTTCGAAATATTAGGGAGTTCAACGAAAATAAGGCCTACACCATTCTCATAGGCGGCGTTTACGCTATCCAACAAAATTTAATCAAAATATTTGAACCTAGTGTTTTAACAGACGGACGGACGGTCGGACGGAGAGACGTTTTGCGGTCATTCAATTTTTCGGTAACAAAGAATCGCAAAACGTCGATTCTGACTACACAACGTGTTAGATGAAGTAGTTTACTACATACACGGACACGATTCATTAACTTTTTCATTACTCTTGTCCGGCAATAAGAGTTTTCTTTTCAAAAATTCGCTGTTTTTTCCTTCAGCATTACAATACTTTCTCTATACTGTGAAAGAAGTAGCCAGAAAGTAAAAAGACAGTTTGGAAAACTACCCGCCACATTATAAAACAGCGGTATGACATATAGGTGGTTAACTAGTGTTATAAAAATACTCTTTTGCTTTCTTTTTCTCTAATTTCCAAGAAATGACGAGTGGTGTGATGTAAGATTTGGGGGTGAAAATTTAAAAAAAGTAATGGCTCGAGTGTCCTATAAAACATTTAACGGTTAGCGTAAAATTTAATAAATTTGATACAATAAGAATTGACCATTCTCTATATGAAGCTGCACAGATTGATGCTATGAAGCGTAATGAGAAAATTGATATATTTTTATATTGTTTTCATTGAATGTACTGTCACCAATTTCTGATGAGGAACTATTTTTCTCCTTTAAGTTCGTACCGGCCTTGAGGGCCATTGACTCACGCTCTTTCAGTGTCCCACCGTAAATAAATGAATAACGTCTCATCATTAATGAGAACAAGAGAGTTCACTGCTTTGGGGCCTACCCAGGAAAAATGACCACGCGACGCTACTGCATCTCGCCTTAATGACTTCATCTTTCTTGTCTCTCATTATTAGTTATTTCTTTAGTGGTGGAAAAGAGCGTCTCGAAAGACAACAGCTATAGCTACAACACTAACCGGAAGTCACGCAAACTTGCCGAGGTTAACTGTTTAATGCAATAAAAGAGACTGAAAATGACTATATTCAGGGAGTTGGGAAGGCCACTCCTGCCATTGTGCAACTTTAAGGTCCATCTGTCTTCCTTACGCGGCGGGTAAGTGATACATCAAGGCGGGCCCGGCCCGGGCGAGCTTCGCAGCGGTGGCACCGCAGCTCCGAGGAAGGATAGCGCCGAGGTATAAACAAAATTTTGTCTCGTTTGCGGAAAGCGCACGCGAGAGCGATGCGTCGTTCTCGCAGAGGCGGCGGGGCGCTTATTTGCGCAGGAGTCTCCGCCTTGGGGAGTGACATGTTGCGAGATAGTTTGAGTGACAGGTCCGCTCTCAACTTCTCCCTCGATTTCACCTTTGCCCACGCCTTCCAATGGTTCTTGCACTGTCCTCGCCTCCCCCCTCGCCTCCCCTCGCTCTCCGCCCTCGCTCTTCGCCTCGCTCTCCGCCTCTCGCTCTCCCCTCGCCTCCCTTCGCTCTGCTTCGTTTCTTCGCTCTTCACTCGCTTCTCGTCCGCTTCCTTCCCTCGTTTCTCGCTCTACTCTGCCTCCTCGCTTCTCCTCGCTCTCTCCCTGCCTTCTTTTCCTCGCCTTCCCCCTCTTTTTCTCTCTCGCTTCCTCTCGCTCTCTCTTGCTCTCCCTCTCGCTCTCGCCTTCCTCGCATTCCTCTTGCCTGTCCTCGCCTCCTCTCCCTCGTTTCCTCGCTTTCTTCGCCTTTCGCCCTCGCTCCTTCGCTCCTCCTCGCTTCCCCTCGCTTCTCCTCGCTCTCTCTCGTTTCCTCGTTTCCTCGCTCTCTCGCTTCCCCTTCGCCTCCCCTCGCTCTCCCTCTCGCCTCCCCTCGCCTCGTTTCTTGCTCCTCGTACCCTCGCCTCTCTCCAAGCCTCGTTTCCTCCCCTCGCCTCGCTTCCACTCTCGCTCTCCACTCCCTCGCCTCCCCTCGCCTGTTTCTCGTTCTCTCTTTTGAGCCTCTCGCTCTCCTCGTATCTCCTCCTGTATCCTCTCCTCCCCTTCGCCTTCCTCGCTCCCCTCCCTCGCTCTCGCTTCTCACCTCAAGCCTCCTCGCTCTACCTGCTCTCTCGCTTCACTCGTTTCCACTTCGCTCTCTCGCTCCTCCCCCTTTCTCCCCCCTCGCCTCCCCCTCGCCTCTCGCTTCCTCGCCTTCCCTCCCCTCGCTCTCTCGCTCCCCTCTCTCTCCCCTCTGCCTCCACCCTTTCGCTCTCAAGCCTCCCCCCTCGGCTCCCCTCGCCTCCCCTCGGCTCCCCCTCGCCTCCCCCTCGCATCCCCCTCCCTCTTTTTCGCTCTCTCCACCTCGCTCTCTCCACCCTCGCCTCCACCCTGCCTCTCGCTCTCTCCCTCTCCTCGCTCTCCCCTCGCTCTCCCTCTCCTCGCTCTCCTCGCTCTCTCTCGCTCTCCCCCTTTCGCTTCTTTCCCTCCCCCTCGCTCGCCTCCTCGCTCTCCTCCTCGCCTCCTCGCCTCCTCGCCTCCCCTCGCTCCCCTCGCCTCCCCGCCTCCCCCTGGCCTCCCCCTTCGCACCCCCTCACCTATCCATCCCCTCCCCTCGCTTTCCCCACGCCCCCTCGCCTCCCCCCTTGCTTCCCCCCAGGCCCCACCTCGCCTCCCACTCACCTCCTCCATTGACTCCCCTCTCGCCTCTCCCCTCGCCTCCCCCTTGCAACCTCCTTGCTATCCCCCTCGCCTCCCTCGTCACCACCTCGCCACCCCCCGCCAGTAAGTGTATCATTAGGTAAGTAATTGTATCATTATCATTTTCGACACGTCGGATTGACAGCTAGTTCGCAATTAGTCGCTCTCTGGAGGAGAATTCTAGCCGTTTCTCCGATCGGCACCAGGCGAATCTCGGAGCAATAGCGTAACAAACGGGCCACGGACCGAGCACTGTCTTTCCTATCCCCTTACTTGTCCTATCCTCTCCCCTTATACACACTTACACTTACATACACTACACTACCACACATGCCGGGAGACCGGTCGGGGGCTTAGAAGTTGTCCAGGCTGGGGCGGTGCCCGCTGGTGGGAGATACCTGGTTGGGGAAAACCCCGCCAGCCGATGGTAGGTCGCGCCGAATCTTTCCATCCAGTGAGGGAAGAACACCGCCACCTTCCGAGAAAAAACATGCCCTACACTTAATGGACTGATGACCCTATTAGATGACGCGCCCGGAATCACTAACGATCAATCAATCATCAGAGGTTTCCGGAACAAGAAGCCCGTTTTGCTGCGACCGCCCGCCCGCCTGCATAGGTTCACTGTAGACCCTCCCCCACCCCGGACGCAACTGCGTGGTCTTGCGACACATCTGGCTCCAGCGTGCCACCTATCGTGTCGGCCTGGACCCTTGGGTTTGACCCTCACTCTCTTGCCTATCGTGGGGGCATTCCACGCAAATCACCTTTGCAATGTTGCAAACTTGCAACTTTTCCGCTGTTTACTACGGTGCCACATGCTGAGTAGTGGACGCTGCAATACTAGCAGACATGAAGAGGCCATATCAAATGCAATGAATTGGAGAGAATAATAAAAAAGACATACCTTTGAAGATCCGCCTTGATGTGTTCAGCCCGTCTATATTCCAGTGTCGGCTCGTGGCAGTTGTAACATGTTTGCGCTACATCCAAAAAATTTCGCTGCTGAAATACATTTAGTTATATGTAATATGCGTGTATTGTGGGCCCAGTGGTTTACGTGGCATTGCTACCTGGGAGTCACAGGACTAAAGCGTAGGCGATATCAAACTTTTGGCTGAGATCAGAGGGCCTGGGGTTGGGATCTGGGTAGTCAGACCGAAGAGCTCGTGAATGTCTTTTGCATTGCTCTGCACACGCGAAGAGCTCTGCGGGCCGATGACAATATCCCAGAGGCCAACGGTAAATAAATGTGCCAGTGGGGAGCAACCTTTATGAGGAAGCTGTGAGATGACCCCACCAAATGCATTGGTATTTCATGAACACGTAATGTAAATTTACGGTAACTGAAAACGTACTACAAATGACTGATATCGCACAAATTTCAATAGTTATGCAAGTATTGTTCATTTTGCAAACATTTAAGTAAACCTAACGCTAGGTCTAGGTGAGCGCTACCTATTCCGCTAAATCCTGTGGACTTCTCAGCTGCTTTTAAGTAGATGAAGTCATGAGTCGCAACTGCTTCATTCACTTTCTTTCTTTCGAGATAGAACAACAGAAATCTATAGAGTGCCGATCTAACTACCATATTTGAAGCTTTTTGAAACGGCAATTGCCATGTTATCTGTGGGAAACATAAAAATGGACGCGTAATGATGTATTCGATCTACGTACATTTAGAAGACAAGGCACATACAGTTTTGATTATTTATATTAATTATTATAACTTCAAAAAATCAATTTGTTATCGTTACAAAAATGTGCCTAACAATGATTTGAGACCAAACCGCGGTCTCAGAAAATTCGGTATGAAAATAAAATTTTAACGAATTTCTCAAAACAGTTTTGGTATATTTTAATGTAATAAACTACATATTTACCAGTTCCTACAGAATGTCAATAATAAACTTTGAGTAAACTTAGTTGAAATTCACTAGCATTATGATTCTATTATGAATTACTTAAATATTAATATACATCATATTTGCAAAATTAAAGTAAATTATACCCCTTCTGTTTCGAATACTTTTGTCGCTTCTTTCCGTGCAAATTATGTGCCCACCAAGAGAGCACACCTACAAACACTACGCCAAAAATACGCCCGTACTTTTTAAGCAAGAGCCGGTAACAAATCTTACTTTATTTTGTCATCAGAAAACATGGCGGCCAGTAGTGCAAATTATTCTCGTCTTTTGTGGGCCAATTTCAACGCGCGTACACGTTCTTGGCCAATGCCATTTACACTTCAATATGTAAGCGCAGATGGCGTTGACTTGACTCATGAGCTTGATGGCCATTCCCCGAAAATGCCTTAAAGGTTCTCCAATTGACCGCGTGATGTATCTGAAGGTAAGGGTGTCCAATTACCTGCCGACGCTTTTTGTACACATCCCCACAGGGGGGATCGCGATGACGGTCGTCGCGGTCTCTGGTGGAGTGTCGTTGACGACCACCCAGATCCTGAGTCTCGCGGAGCCGCTCACGTCGTTAGCTTGAAGGTGCAGGCAGTGAGCAGGCGATGCTAAGCTCCTGGTGGCCGGGCAACCGGCCACCCACCAGTTGGGCCTATGGCGCGTCGATCTTGGAGCAGGATTGGGCGAGGGATGCTTTTCGGAGTACTCTGCATCCCACTTTAAAGTCCGGCGGGAAACTAGTTACCCCCCGTCAGGTTGCTCCGGTACTGGCATTACCCACGTCGTGCGCTGGCGGTAAACATTGGAGAGACGGGATGGGGGCTCCGAGCCGCCTGGACTTCAGTTCAGGTGGCCCCCAGTTGGGCTCTCGGATTCGTCGTGGCAGTGGCCCGATACTCTTGGCAAATACGAAAGGAACTTGTTCCCGGCGCATGTGAGTGGCGCATTGTTTTGACCACCGGCACTTGCCTGGATAGCTAGGAGTTCTGAAGCTAGCAGGGTGGCCCCTACCCAGGCATTGTATGGGGAGGTTGCCGTGAAGGTAAACTGGGTTCCGGCTGGGTCCGGCCATCAGCCTGTCGGCGTTAACGCGTCGGCGAGGGGTGCGGATACAAGCCCAAGAGGCATAGGTGCCCACCCCGGGGACTTGTCCCCCTGATGAAAAGAATTAGTGTGGAGTTGTAGGCCACACGGGGTTACTACCACTACCCCATCATCCCCGCAAGGAGGAATCACGATTGTGTAGGTATTCGTGGTTTCTGGTGGAGACATACAAGCGACCACTCGGACTCTGAGCTTCAAGGCGGAATTCACATCGTTAATCTGAAGTGAGTCCTCAGTGAGTGGGGTGACTTGCTACCGTCCATTGGGCGGAATTGGTCGTGGGATACGCCAACCGGCATCCCCTGTGCAGCTTGGCAGCGTATCTCAAACCTACATATTGAAATCCAGACGGAGAACATAAACCTCCCTGAATGGGTTGCCTAAGTGCCGACTGACTCTCGTCGATAGCCTCGAGGAGGAGGCAGTGAGGAGACGTGTTGGGGACCCTGAGCCCCCTGGGTCTTCTCCCGGGGGCCCCTAGTTGGGCTCTTGTCTTCGTCGTCACAGTGGCCTGACACTCAGGGCAAAGAGGAGGGGCTTGTCCCAGCGAATGTGAGAAGCGCGTTGCTTTGAATCCGGTACTAGCCTGGATAGCTAGGAGCTCTGAGCTGGCAGGACGGCCCGACCCAGGTATCGAATGGGGAGGTTGCCATGAGGGCAAACTGCGTCCTGGCGGGATCCAGATACCAGCCTGACGGCGTACTTGGGCGTCGACGGGCAGTGAGGATAAAAGCGCAAGCTTAGGTGCCCGCCCATCCCGGGACGAACGCCCCCTGGTATAACAAGGTATTATGTGGTGTAGTAGACTATCCGGGTCCATACATATACCCTCACCACAGTAGTTGAGTCCTTCTTTCAGATTTCATGATGTTCAGCTTCAGATGTTGTCAGTTATTCTATACATTAGCATAGCGCGATGAAGGTGTTTAGATGTTTTTATTTTCGTTTTCTTAACCAACGAAATTTCTCTTTTTGACAGAAGGATCTGTGTCTTCAAAAAACAGAGAAAAATAAGAAGCAAGCTCAGTTTCCATTTCACCATTTGTTTACTATTGCTTTCCAATGAAAATTTTAATGAATTTGTCGGGAATGTATATCTTGTTCATGTAACGTATAAAAAACAATATTGTTTTGGTATCTTAATCTTAAAAGGTTTTCGATGAAGTTATGTTAAAAAACAAAACTGAAAATATTGTCATATTTATTAACAATGTACACATTGTTAGAAAATTAACAAATTGAGACTTAAATTCAAAATTATGCAGAGATCATATGCGTAACAGAACGTAAAGAAAAGTCAAAGTTTCAGAAATTATAGAATATTTAAAACTTGAGGGAAAATGAACTAATTAAAGTGAAATACTTATGTAAGTAGATGTAATATGGATCATGTGAAATGAAAATAAGTTTAATAAAATAAAAGTAGAATTGATCCTTGAGACAGTCTACAGTGAATAAGCAAGTTGGATCTTAAGAAAATAAATACATACGATCCTTTTTTCCTTTCTTTGACTTAATTTATAAATTTAATAAAAAGGTTTTCACATTATTTATTTTTATTCAGGTTTTTGTACATTGTCATCATTAGGTTCTGAAATTTACGACATGCATAATAAATTAAACAATTGGAACATAATAAATAGTAATAACTGTTAAACAATTAAGTAAGAATTTCTTACTAACCTTAATATAATTAACATTAACAATTTAAAACTACCTTATTGCTGCATTCCGACGATGTACCGGTATCAAATGTTTCACGACAACTATGGACAGCTATGAGGCCAATTTAACAACATGAGGCCAATTCAACAACACGGCATTCTGACATGACAACTATATAAAAAACATTTACTATAAATATAGTATTACTATAGTTAATTAACTAATATTAAACACTCAATTAAATTGAAGCACATCTCTGAAATCAAGCATTTTTTGTATAAATTAAGCCAACGAAATAAATAAAGAATCATATATTTATTTACGTATTGATACATAACCCGTAACTGGCGAGATCACTTTTTTGCCATGTAACTGACGATGTGGGGACTACACGTACCTCAACACAAAAACTTGCTTAAAAGTGTTGGAATAACAAAAACGTCTGTTTTTCTGATATGAACAAGAACTGTTATGTATTATCACTAGGATTAATACAAAAATAATTAAACATGAAGCACTGTTACTTATCAAATTAAAAAATATTTTAATGCCCTCATGAATCATAAAAAAACACTTCTCCAACTGTATTTTGTAACAATATGCAGACTAACTATAAAATTGTCTTTTGAGGACCAAAATCTGTTTAAGGGGGACCAATTAATCACATATTATGATTAATGCAGCACAACCTCAATTTTAAGTCACTTTCCACTGCCCCTCATTCACTGAAATTTCCGCAAATACAAACCGTACACTGAGCGCAGATGGGCACCTTGCAGCGAGCACAGGTAACTTTTGTTTTGCGTTCACTTCGCCTTGGACATATTACACATCTCACTAATTTACCTACATCATTTTGGCGTTGAGCAAAAGGTGCAGGTTCTTTCAAGATTCGAGATATGATCAGCCACAGCTCATGGGGCATGTGGACATTCTGTAGTCTGGTGCGTAAAGCTGGCCCTACCAGTCCAGTCAGATTCCACGCTTTCCCTCTCTTCACCACTGAATTCGCTCTTTTCCACTTCTAAATTGACTTTGACCCATTCCTCAAATCCTGGGTTATCTCCCCTAATAATATCCCTCGTATAATCCATAGTTTTGTGAAATATAAACAAGGGGATAAAAAATTACGTAATCGGTGAGGTGGGGATTGATCATACCCTACGCGTCAGAAAAAAATAAAATAACAAGTTTCTGCACATCTTCAACAATGTTACCACCGCCGGGTTCGCAAAACAACTGACTTCCTGAGAGGTACTCAGAAGCATAGGCTCCTTTTCGCATCACTTCATGCAGGTTGGTTATCTTGCAAAGGCTGGGGTACCAACAGCCAGAACATCACCAGTTACGGGATAAGGTTGGCCAACAATAAAAAGTTGGATCTTACCTTCTTTGCAACCACTGTCCAGAATAACATTTGCCTCCTAAATCCGAGGGACGGTGCAAAATCACGACACTATCCCTCTGTGAGAGACAATTTTATACAAAATTTTATAAAATATAACATGTTATATTTTATTTAACATTTTTACGAGAGCCTTCAGGAGGAACGCAATCGGTGAGAGAACCAAGACGCTCAAAGGAAAACAAACTGCTCCAAATGTGCGTCCGGACGTAGATTACGTTAGTTTCCTCGATACAGGATCGACTAAACGAGCATCAAAATGACGAAAGATGTTGGCTGTGAGTGTTTGAGGAAAGCGCGCTTCTATGTGAATATCAGAAATATCCTCACTTATTCTCAACGACCATTAATATAATAATAATAATAATAATAATAATAATAATAATAATAATAATAATAATAATAATAATAATGTAAGATGAGAGGCCGAAACAGTAATGCTAGTACACAGTATACCCCACAGATAGCGAGCCAAACAATATTACAAACAATTTAACCATGTACAAATAGGGGAAACTGGGGCACATTGATACATTTTTTTCCCTAAAAATGATGAAAAATGAAAAATGAATGCCCAGATAACAGAAATTTTAAGTTGTTTCTCCATGGGATGTCAGCAGACCCGTTGTAGTGTGTTCTTAACAGTCACAAACGCTGTTTTTGTGGTATTTCTCCATGTAATTTAAAAAAAAGTCATAAAAAAGGAATTTGTATCAATGTGCACCATCCCCGGGATATATTGATGCACCTCGTGGGGCACTTTGATACGTTTGAGAAAAGTGGAGAAAAATACTGCCACTCCGAATTTTCCATAGAAGTTAACTAGATAACTATTTTATATTTATTTAAAGAAGTTCAAATTCCCTACAATTTATTTGTAAGGAATGTCAAAACGACCAAAATCAAAATGAAAATTATAACGGCCTTATATGTTTTTAAAGAATTTCTAATTTCTCACAATTTATTTGTAAGGAATGCTAAAATCAAAATTAAATGTATAATGGTCTGATATTCTTACTGTTCCTTGACCGATTGTCGGCTGTGGCAACCACGTCATATCTGGCTGGAACTTCAACCCCACCATCTTCTTAGTCAGGAAAAAGGAAACTGTTATCAGTTTTCTATTCATGAACCGGGCGAGATGGTCACCATCATTAGTTAATTTTTATTTAATTTGGCCTACAATGTGAACAACCTATCTCTTATTTGCAAACTGCAATATAACAAAGTCATCATCAAAAATAATTTGTCAAACGTATTTGCTTCTGTCTTTGATTCTTCTTCACGTAGCAGGTTACTTACTACGTAGATTCAAATAATCTGATGTAGGGTCACTCAAAATTCCTAAGGATGTTTTAGATTCTTCTGATAAATATAATTCTTCCACCTTCTTTCTCTGTCGCTTCAAAAGGTTGACGTCTTCTATCCCCAACAGCACTCTTGAATCTTGCACTTCTTTGCCTCAATTCCTTTGCTGTGCTGCAGCTTGTTTCTCTTATTTAACTTTCCTCGTTTCGAAAAGTCTTATTTTATCTATTTTATTATTTATAAAAGCCCTCGCGGTTTAGCTCATTGGTCGGCGATCTCGCTTTCCTTTGCGTGATCCAGGGTTCGATTCCCGGTCGGACAAGATTATAATGTGCGTTTTCCTTGCAATGTCCATGTATATATTGTTGTGTGATGTTGAGAAAACTCCTTCTCAGTTTGAGAAGACCACAATACGGCGTAGGGATGTCTTTGTGCTAATCACACGCACCCCCTTAACCCATGGCCGCGTGGCCGGATTACGCCGGGTTACGCTGCTGGTAGGCCATGGCCCACACGCGGGCTGTGGCGCCATGTACAGACAGATTATTTATAAAAAATAATAGGAAATTCTTGGTGTGAAATGGTTGGATTAAGGAGTACATGGTAAAAATAATATCAGGTAATTAAAAAATTCACTTAAAAGGATTTAGGTTGTTTACAACTATTATGCGGCACATTGATATGTTGTTGTGTGACGATGAGAAAACTCTTCTTATCAGGTTGTGAAGACCAAAATACGGCGTGGGGATGTCTACGTGCTAACCACACTATGTTGAAAATATTGGAACAGCTGTACAATACCACTACATTTGCACAACTAAAATTTACTTTTAACCAACAAAAACACTAAATCATCCGTCTAAATTCATCAAACTGCTGAATATGACAAGACTATCTGTAAGTAGCTGTATACGCTAGAGTCCTCTTTTGGAGCTATTTTGAAACTTCCTGTAATGACCTTGGGAGCAGTAGCAGGGATGTATGAAGGTTCCCCACTGTATCAATGTGACCCAGTTCCCCCTACTTGTTTTATGAAACTTTTTATAAAACATTACATATACTTCTCATAAAACTCATTTTATAAAGAAGCTGACCGTGTATCATAGACAACCAATAGTTCGCTCCCTAAATGCGGAAATAATATACGCAGATCCTAATTTACATTTTAAAACATTTTGACATCACGTATGTTCTCACCATTTGCAAGGTAACTATCTTTTGACTTCAAAATCTTATCGTAGTTCAGCAACACACACTGACTAAAATACTCTCATCATAATTTCTTTTTTTATTTCGCCTATCCACCATTATATAGTACGTGTGAATTAATACGTGTTTTGGTTGCTTCTTAAAAATGTAAAACATTTTCGTCCTCGACACTTCTTCTATTTGAATTATTTTGAAGCCATTTTGAAACATTAAGCCGGGAAAAATTCATTTGCTTTGTCCGGTGGTGCTTTGAACTCATCTTCAAACGCAGGTCGACAATGAGTCAAGTAAGTCAAAGGCGAGAGGAAATTATATTTCCGCCTGTGGAGGCTATTAAGAGTGAGCAGTTGACTGACTAGACAGGCGTGTCTCACGACTTCCTTTACGTCCTTTGGCTTCCCCTCCGGAGAGGCTGTGTATGAAATTCTACTCCCTCTTGTTGGCTAAAATGAAGGAAATTGGAGGCGTTTGAAGTCGATTATGTATGACAGAGACGAGGCACTTATTTATTAGAGCAGTTTTCCTTTCTCGTCAATCTCTCCTCGTCCTTTCCCGGTCTATTCTCATTTTCATGTGTTTATATGCATTTTCCGACGCTATTATGTGTAAACGAGCTTCCACGAAAACTCGTTTTGCTCTGTCTCGAATCATTCTGTGAATTTTATAAATGATTCTAACACGTGAAAGAATATTGAAATTACAACACTAATTCAACAATAATGTTTTCAGTCTCGTAGCAGTGTTTTATACCTACGAATAAATTCGAATTATGTTGGAAGAGGTTTTACATTCCGCTGACTTTGTAAAATAAATGCTGGATATAAGCCAACTCGTTTACTACACAAATTCTTGACAATAAATGAAAAAATTCACATCTTCTGCTCCTTTAAAATAATGTTTATTAATAATTATGGAATAATTTGGAGAATGTTTACGAAATAATTTTCTTACAATTCTTTTTTCACGGCTAGGGTAGCTTTATACAAACAATTGTAAGTGCCATCAAGCTCGCAATGAACAAGGACAATGGGGTTATTTTTAGAAAATCGTAGATTAAGCAGATCTCGGGTACAAAACGAGGATGATAAACGGGAGGGAGGATTTTTCGAAAAAGGCAGATTTATTAGCTGTAATGATTCAAAAACAATTTCCAATTTCACACAGACGATGCAAATAAATTGATAAGTTACATCCGATGATTTACCTAAATTAATTGCTTTCAATTTTTTCATTTATTTAATTACTAGATAACGTAATAATTACTGAACATTTTGGTTAACTTCGAGAAAGGTCATTTTTATTGCCCCCTTTATGTCAATTGAGTACCAAGCGTAAAATACTATTTTGAAAACATGATAATTATTTTTGTTCATTATTTTATAAGGGTAATTTGGAAGTCATCAATTTGAGGTTCATTCTTTGAGAAAAACTCTTGCATTTCTAAGATATCTATAAAATTAGTCTTAGAGTACAAAAATATCGCTATTAGAATAATATTTTTTTCAAAATATTTCACAATCACCCAACATTTTTTGTTAATATTGATTTATTTAATATTATCAAGGTGAACTTTGTGGCAGTCTTCAAAATTATGAGGCCACAGAAGAACAACACGCATCTGGATATTAAAGCCTTCCAACGTTTAAAATAACTAAGAGTGTTGACAAAGGCGATTTTAACACAATGTTTTTTATGTCTTGTTATATACAATACTTGTAACTTTGGAAAGTCTGATTAATTAAATAGATATTTTGTAAACAATTCACCCTTACAAGTTCCGGATTGTGAAAATGTAAAGGCTGTTCGGCCATTTAAATTCCCCGCATTTACTCAACTACGTTCATTTTGCTGTTCTGCCAATATAACAATGTTTTATGACACACGAGATACTACCTTTCCCAACATACTTGTATAGTTTTGAGGTTAGGATAAGCTTATTGTACTAGTTTATTGTAACTTATGCATTTTTAATTAAGTAAAACTCGATTTTAGTAATGTTTGTTTTGCCGAAGCTACTTACTTACCTGCTGTCAGGTTGGTCCATGTACTCAGGGATTCGGTATTGTGAACGAGTCTCTGAGTAGCACGTCGGATCTTCCCGCCAATCTGAAGAAGGTGATGATCTTGCGAGTGAAGTGCAGGTTGTGAAGATTGTGTTGTGAATTGATTATAGTTAAATTTCAAGACAAAAATTGTTAAAGAACAAACCCATTGTTTAATAATACCGTTACGTATTGTTTAGGTTGTATTATTAATTTGAATCAGGAATAGTGTTTATTTTAACTATAAAAAAACAAAAAAACAAGCGTAGTATGTGTACAGTGCTGTGTACAGCATATTTTTATTAGTGCTCTTATACATTATTTCGACATGTCATCTCTTCTGTTTGCGGAACTTGCTGCCACTTGTAATGCATTAGGCTATTCAGACGGTGCAAGGTACTTTACTGATCCACAATGTGAAGGTATGTATAAGAATGTGTTTCCAGTTTGTTAAACTCTGGATTTTGACATAATCGAGACCCAATATTTCGGCTAAATTTCAGAGGCAGTGAAAGATCTTATTCGATACCTGCGACGTGATGATGAAAATCATGAAATTCGAAGACATCTGGGTGAAGCAAAAATTTTACAGACAGACCTGCTGCCTATATTGAAAGAGCATTGTGAAGAAACAGAACTTTTCGACCATGTTCTTAGGTATAGCTAGTTATGAAGTATGTGTTGTATTATAATTCCTGGAGTATTGGTATTTAAAGTATTAATAATATTTCTATCTATTTAATTAGATTACTTGTGAATTTGACATATCCTGCCCTTGTTTTGTACAATGCTGAACTGCCAGAAGATAAGACTTCAAGATTTTATTATTTACAAATTATTTCACATCTTCAGTCTTATAAAGAAGCTTTTATTGATGAAGTTGTGTGGGCAGTGTTGTGCCGAAAGCTTGGTAACCTATTAAACATAGTAAGTATTTTTCTGAACTTAGAAATATTTAAATGAAATTGTATTGGTTGAATGAACCAATCAATTTTTTCCTCCAGGAATGGCAAGACAGATCAGAAGATGAAGGCAAAGTTATTGAAAGAATTCTAACATTGGTGCGTAATGTGTTACAAGTTCCTGCTGATAGTGAAGCAGAGAAAAGACCTGACAATGATGCCACCATTCATGATCAGGTAATTGTTACTTAATACTTATTTTACTAGTCTTTTCATTTGACAATTTTAAATAACATTGTACCTAATTTGAAAATGCATTTTACTGGATGAAGCATTTTGTGTACTATGATGTGTTGGTAGAAAAATTGCTGTATTCAGAATTGTGCATTACTAAATGTGTGCCATTTTAGTTCTTGTTAAAAATCTCTGGGCCCTATGTCAAATTATTTAATATTTGGCTGTCCAGGATGAGCCATGTCACAGTCGATTGTACTGATGTTTAGGACATCATGTTGTGGCCTTCAAAGCTACACTGAAGTATAGCTCGACCAACTGTGACATGGCTCATCCTTGACTGCCAAGGATCAAATGACTCCAGCTGCAGAAGCCTGCGAATCCTATGTCAAATTATTTGTTATTGTCAGATTAAAATATACATGGATATGTTGCTTATTGAGAGAAAAAAATAGTAGAACTCCATTATAAGGTGAACTAAGATTTTTGCCTCTTATAGGCTTGTCTTTTAACCTCTTCACATAAGGTTTTCCAATGTTGACTTTAACTTATTTTCAGAGTCATTGCAATCAGAATTGTTAAAAATCATATTATCATAAAATTGGAGCATTGTCTTTCTGGCAAACAGAGCTCTGATTACCAAACCGAAATCACCACGATTGTTAAAAGTTCGTTACATAGTATACAATGCTTTGAACGATGAGCCTTACACATTGTCAAATACTACTACTGTTACCAGAAGCGTAATGAAACGAGTGTGGGTCCATCCGCTAAGCTTTTATCCGGACCCCCTTTATAAAAGTGTATAGCAAAAGACAAGTAGTGTTTGTACCTTAAATAATAAAAATAGGTGTTCTTTAACCTGGGCCCACCCACATTGCGGGCCCGAACCTTTACGCCACTGAATGTTTCTGTTCACTCAATGAGGTCATTAGCATTAATGAGCTGGAGAGCTTGTGTTGTTGAACATTCCACTAAATAAAGCACAGTGAAAGTAGCAGCAGGTTACACACTTATAAACTTGATTATTTCTAGAAATGAATTACCATAACAGTTATTCTGAATGTGGCCATTGTCAATTGTGTTCGATAGCAAAACCAATGAATAACCTGGCTAGTTGCATGGGAAAAATTGTTGACTTTTGCTCATGGAGATAGGGAGGGATTCATCTTGAACCTATGTTGGTACGAAATATAACATAAATTGGTCTGTAACACTTGAGAAGGAAATGTCTGTAATTTATATATTGGGTCTCAGGACAGCTCATATTGTTTCTCATGTTAGTGGGTTCTCTTGTAATGGGGTTAGTCAATATCACTACATAAATTATTGCCTTGTTTATGGAGGCTCTGGATTTGGTAGTCCTGGTGACAAGATTGTAAGAGTGTCAGAGCATGTTTATTATAAGGGAAAAATACTTTCTGGAATGCTGAAGATTATACTTTGATTAGAGCATAGGGTGAATTGACAGTGATCAGGGATGAGATTATCCTATTGGGAGTTTTGTCACAACTTAATTTTCTGTGTATTGAAGCTCCTGATTGGATAATTTCAATTCAGCTGATTAATTGTCTTTTAACCCTAAGTTTTAATTGGAGAATATTTCACAAATTTTTGCAAATAAACTGATGTGTACTATCCACAGTTTTCAAATCCTTTGGAATTTTTGGTAGGTTCTATGGGCCATGTATCAATCCGGAATGGTTGGTTTGCTTCATTATGTCATCAGTTCAAAACATGAAGACAGGTTTCATATGCACGTTTTGGAAGTAAGTACTAAATATTATTCTGTAATGTCTAATGAGACATTTTAATATATCGTGAAACCTTGCTAAAAGTTGTTTCTTCAACTCTGTGTTTCGTATTTGAAAATTATTAAAGTTAATGTAAAGATACTAAAGATTCTTTTACAATATTAATTGGGTGTAAATTGGTAAAATGCCTTGTATTTACTAAAGTATTCAGTGTAAACATTAAAGAAAATAGCTTCTATTTGTTACAATTTCTTCATACTTACCTGGTTATTATCTGATTCTTTGAGTTTACTAAAATAAAATAACTGTTTGTTGTAAATTAGAATTTTGGATGAAAATAATTCTCATGAAAGAATTCATTGTTCTGTGTTGTGTGTTGCACCCTGACTATAAAACATATATGTATGTATTTTTTGTTTTTGGTAGATTATTTCCCAGATGTTGCGTGATCAGAATCCAGCCTATTTGGCCACAGCAGAAGCACAGAGAAGTATCGTGGAGAAAACTCGAGATGAAGCTGAACTTTTGGCTGTTCGTCAAAGAGAAGCACAAGAACGTCATCAAAAGAATGAAAAGTACACTGGCCTGAAGGAAAGCTGTAGGGAAAGACCAAGAATTAAACATTACTGGGGCTCCAGGTAAATAATTTGTTGCATTATGATTTAAATTGGAAGCTATACTGTTATCTTAAAGAGAAAGTCAAGATTTTTGTCTTCCATGTGGTTTCTGAATTGAAAGTATGTGTGTCAGTCATCTAGTAATTTTACTCATTTATGGTGACAAATTTTACACTATTGCTGAATAGGTATTTGTTTATTCATTCATTACTTTTTTTAGATTTGCTGGCACATATGTGGTAAAAGATGTAAAATCAATTAGCAATAATGATATGATTTACCACAAACCCCTGGCAACACTGACCGCTTTGGATTTGAACCATGATAAGGTAAAACATATTTTTTGCAAAATAGAGATACAATGAACATTCAAAGGATTACTTAAATTAGTTCATAATGACAAAAATATTACACTTGTGGAAATTTATTGAAATTGAACAATTTTTAAAATTATTATTATTATTATTATTATTATTATTATTATTATTATTATTATTATTATTATTATTAATATTATTAAAGACAAAGTTCGTTAACCTTAATTTGTTTGCACTCATAAAACCAACTCCAATGTCATGCTTGTCTCAGATGCACTTTCAGTGTAGAGGTCAAAATAAATTACTGATTTTTAAAAATCTCATTCGTATTTCCCTTATTACTTACAAGTGCTTTTATCATCAGCCCTTGTTCATGTAGTGCAGATAATTTTGACATGCACTAAACCAGAGCTTGATTCACATGCAAGCAAAATGTGCAATTGCTTCAGAGCCCCCATCAAAGGGGTCTGCTATCTGGATAATAATTTATGAAACATTCAGAAAAAGTTGTAAAATTTTCTTGAATTTGTGCAATCATTTATTCTATTTATATTAGTGTATGTTTTTAGTAAATTCATGGGAATTTTCTCAGAGGGGAAACACTATTGGGGGAGGGGGGGCTGCAGTACCTAAATCTAGCACTGCGCGAAACGTAAATATTTCTCAAATTTTGCTCATCAATACGTGGTCAGTCTTTTCTTTTCATTTGCTCTGCTGTCCAGCAATATTAAGGTGATTAGTTATTAAGTTGATTCATTACTTGCTAGTTTGTCCATCACAAATGGAGCTTTGTGCTGTGACGTAGGCATACCGTACCTATCAGATATAAAGATTGCACTGAGACTAAATAAAAATGCAAAATAAGCAGATATTCGATTAGTAGTTTCTAAGTGAGAGATGAATCTAATGCATGACTCTGGATCTCGTATCATTTCCAAGATATTTAACAATCCAAACTGCATCTCCCTGACAGATACGTGCTTGTCTCTGACAGTGACTGAGGAAAGGTTAAAAACATTACTGGAAAGAGTTTGCAGTATACTGCCTTCAGGATGCTTGCCTTCAGGTCTAGGTCTATTTCCATGCTTCGTCAAAATTTTGGATTTTCAATGATGTCAAATGTAGAGCTTTTGGATTTTAATTGTACATAATAAAGTATACTCATTTAGATTAAAGTATACTCTATTAGATTATACTCATTTAGATCTAGTTATTGATTGTATTGTCATTCAATTTGTGACGTTCCCTATTTCTGGATTGATCTGGGCTGTCTGGGTGACGTCTGCCGACCTGAGGTGCCAACATATCGCGGTCCTTTTCAGGGCTGTACTGCGAAGAGGACCGCAATATGTCGATCGAAACATCGGCACCTCAGCCTTCAACTTGGCATCACCCTTACAGCCCAAATCATGACTC
The DNA here is from genome assembly GCA_011170035.1 of Teleogryllus occipitalis. Lineage (NCBI taxonomy): Eukaryota > Metazoa > Arthropoda > Insecta > Orthoptera > Gryllidae > Teleogryllus > Teleogryllus occipitalis. The sequence goes on along the minus strand of BLKR01009058.1, from coordinate 124,072 downwards.
TGGCTGCGGAAGACTACAAATTATTTCTGGATTGTTTAATTAAATTAAAAACATTGCATTTTACAGAAAAAATTGAAAACACCAAAGAACAAGAGACCTCCAGTAGACACAATAGTTGAAAGAAGATCTACTTTGAGTGTTCGTTTATTTCTAAAAGAATTTTGTATTGAATTTTTGAATGGTGCTTACAACACATTGATGTACTCTGTAAAGGTGAGAAGAATATTTTGTATTTATTCTTAATAACAAAATAAGTATTGCTTTTGTAAGAAAAATACACTTCTGCATGCTCACCTTTACTTTTAGGAAATGATTCATCACGGAAAAAATCAAGTAAACGATGAATCGTACTACTTATGGGCAATGAAATTTTTTATGGAATTTAACCGCAACTATAAAGCAGAAATGAAATTGATTAGGTAAAGTTCGTGTGACTAAAACTTGTCTTCAGTTGTAAATATTGTTGTAAAATATTGTGGAGGTGTTAGTTAAATATTGTCTTCGTTTTTCAGTGAAACAATGTCTTTATCAACTTTCCACTTTATTCAAACTCAAATTGAAAATTACCATGAAAGAATGCTTGTGGAGAAAAAGAAGATTTTTGTATGGTCACGAAGAATGCATTTGGCCTTGCGAGCATACCAAGTAATGTTTTTCTACAATGACTTTTTTTTTTAAATAATGCCATAAAATGGCTCATGGACTTATTGTTTACTATTTTTTAGGAATTACTGATGACTTTAGCAACTATGGATCTCTCAAATGATCCTGATGTAAAAGAATCTGCTCGGATCATCAAGAGTAATATTTTCTATGTGGTGGAATACAGAGAATTAATATTATTTCTTATGGTGAATTTTCATCAGACAAAATTTTCTCGGTAGGCATTGTCTTCAATATTAAACATACAACAATGTCTTGGAACTTTCTACAGTGAAACTCCGTTTATACATTTCGCACTTTCATACGTTTTTTATGTTTATACATTGTTTTCTGTAAGTCTGGATAAATTCCTATACTTCCCATGCTAAATTATTTCAGGTATGCCTTTTATGTTTATACATTTATAACCTATGCTTATACATTCATAATGGCAGTCCCTTCAAGACCATGTAATGTCCAAAATGATATAGGGGGCCAAAAAGTGATAACATTTATATTATTGAAGAGGAAACTATGGAATTGAATTCAGTATTCAGATTGATTAATTTCATTGCTGCGCAGGGCATTTCATTTCATCTGGTTTCAACTCTCCATTTTGGAATTTTGAAAAAACTACAGTATGAACAAATAAGGGTTACTAGTGTTGTCCAAGATAGCGTTGCATAATACTCACCAATATTGCACAATAAAAAGTCAGCTCAATTAAAGGAAATATTGAAACTTGAAATCAAAACTTATAATGACTATTTGGCATGTGTCACTACAGGATTGAAGTGCATTATTAAACACTGATGATGTCAGCTGCGACGATGTCTGTGCTCATGAGTTACATACCACGCGAAGTAGATTAACATTGTGTCTTACGCAAAATGACACATGAGTGCTGTTGCCAACGTGTTGTTGTTGGTCATCGCGCGTTGAAAGCTAGAAAACACACTATCATGACTTACGTTGTAGCTTGAGCTGTGGGCACAATGAATGTCGCCAAGACTGCTCGTGTGCTGTTTCGCAAAAGAAACTGTTAATCTACGACACATGTTAAGCAACTGGTGTGCGCAGGCATTGACGCGCATCAACACAGCTGACAACTTGGGAGCGAAAATAACTAGTTTTCAAAAGTCGCTAACATTACTTCTTTTGAAACATTTATTCATCATTCAAGTATTTATAGTTAAAATATTGGAGACAGATTCTGGAGCGGGAGAAAACTTGTGCAGATGGTACTTCTCCCCCATACGTCAAATAGTTTTTACTTTTCTTTGAGTAAATAACTCCAAACAACTAATATTGGTCCAAGAGTGGAGCGCACCAATTGGAAAAAAGTTTTTGTTTTGCTCATAATATTCAATTTCAGTTATACGTTCTTCTCACACATTTTTTCCCTTCAGTCCACTGAAAATCTTATAAGTGAAGTTCACTGTATTTCTTCATCAGACAAATCAACTTCTAATTAAATTATCTCCTTTGCAGCGCATTTTTGAAGGATTTAGTGGAAACTGTTCACACATTTTTGAAACTATTGGAACAGTTCTGCACAAGAGGTCGTGGTATTATTGTTCAAGAAAAACAGAAAGGACGACATAACAAAGGAAAGAGTAAGTGTTCTTATTTAATATTCACCATTTACTAAAGGGGAAGATTGTAAAGATATATTTGTATTTGAGACATTAACATTTAAGTTTCAATCCCTGTGGAGTTTTTGGTTGATGAAATAAGGCCTTGGCATGTTTTGCCAATAAAATTCTGATATCAATTTATAATGTAATGTTATATGTATTCCTTTTTATATCTTTGCACTTTTTGGTGCTTATAATCTCTCAGCAATTGAGACACTTTCTTCAAGGTGCAGCCATCTAGCTCGTGTGCTATCCCTATCAGTCTCTTCATCCATCACATCGTTACTCATGATCCCCATCAGTCAATGTACATAGCTTATTGAACAAGCTTAGCACATGTGACCATCATACTTTGTTTTGTAATAGGAAAGGTCATATACTTAGCTGATGCTGCAGCAGGTTTGCTCATAGGTCACACTGGGTCTTATCGACACTTGTTGACGCAACAGCTTACTGCAAAGGGGAAGGCATTAAGGTAGGGTTAAAGGTGATATAAGGTTTGCTAGGAATATACACCAGATCACAACCCAAAACATTCATGCTTTACGTGAGATTTGAACCCTCATCCTAGATGTAACACGTGTTTCTGCCTTGAGCCCTTACACCACTTATGTTGGTCAGGAAGGGTAGAGGACTGAAATGTGATATACGGTGGATGGAAAAGCTCTACCATGCCACAACTCACTAGGAGTCATCCATGCTTGTAATAAGATTTGAACCATTAGCTCTTCAAACTGCAGTTGCTAAGGCATGCACCTTAGCGATTTCAGCTATCCAGGTTGACCATAATGTTCAATATTCACGCACCTAATTCAAGTCCTGCATTCCTATTGACTTTTTATGTAAATTTCTCTGACTATGTCGCTCACTTGCAACACTGATGATTTTTACTTTCTCGTATACGTATGTATTTATGGATTAATATATGTAGTATAGAGAAAGTTATGTAATGCTGCGGAAAATAGATTTCGAGATTTCCACGGAAATACGTGTTTTGGGGTTCTCCAGTACCAAAAAAGTGGTTCTTTTCAGAATGTTACAAAAGAAGAAGCATTTTGGTTGAGAAACAGTGACATTTTTTGCTGATGTCACACTTCTAATCTGATAATAGCCCATCTTACAAATTGAAACAACATAACACTAAACATCTTAAGCCTTTGCAATGTATGCACTCAATGTTCTCCATTGGAAGCTGTCATTTGTTCTCCAGAAAAAGTTTAGAGAAGCTGGAAGCCAAACTTCGGTTTTCCACTTGACAATTTCTTTTGTAGACATTGAGTTCGTGTAATGTGTTACAAAAGACATCTACTGAAGTTTAACCAAGTAGTAGGCTAATAAAGTGTGTAAGAATCTGAAATTTACAACAGTGGACCTGAGAAACACCTACCAGTTGTTTACTCCAAAGTTGTATACATCCTGTAATTCAAGACAAATCAAGACCCAGGAAAGAATAAGAAAATATCTTGAATGAGGCCTGACGTCAGAGTGGAAGACCGATTTTGCAATGTTGAGCCCAATTCAACATAGCACAAAGAGTTAATACCATTACCCCTTACAGGATATGTTTTTTCCTCATTCTCTTCGTTGCTTTTCATTCACTAAAAATCGTCATATCTAGAGATATATTAGCAAGTGATGTAATTATACTAGAAGTTAAGCTTTTTAAAACATCTTTGTTCATAAATTTCCTTTCATGTTTCCAATTTATAATTCTATTTGTTGTGAAAGTAATAATTTTCTTTATGTTTGACATTAGCTTTTGAATGAAGAGATTGATAATTGCTCATTTTCATAATGGAATGTGATTTTTTTTTTTTTTTAGAAAAGAATTCTCAAAAGAATCACCCTGCATCCACGACACCGCTTAGCCCAGAGGAATTGTGGGAAGGTTTAACTCCAGACGTTACCACTGTTATTGAGAATCAAACTAATATGCCAGAAAATATTGTCCCGTTTGATTCAGCGTCAGAAGTGCCCATTGATGAACAAAAGTGAGTTGTTGTTTGTGAAGAAAATTTTAAATTTAATATACAATTTCCTTTTTTAATTTGCTAAAACTATTTGCAACTTTTTTTGTAGGGTAGATGCTGTGAAACGAATTCAAGTGGCCCTAAGGGATAGACAGTTTGAACTTGCTGTAGGTTTACTGCGAGCATCTCGGTGAGTGCTTTTAATAGTTTTTCTTTAAGTTGTCATGTATTATGTTCTGCCCTCAAATACATTAATGGGTCTTGCGTAAATTGTTTGCCCCCATTCAAAGATGCTAATATGTCCTCACTGACCAGGAAATAGTAATATTCGCCCTTTAACTGCCATAGTCATGCTTAGAGTGAGTCACGCGGAGTGCGCAATATGTTTGGCCGTGGGGACCACACTGTGCTGAACACACTGGTCACACACAGCTCAGTGCTGTTGGCTACAGTATGTTTGAGATTATGGAAAAAATCCAATCATGACCAAACGCAGACACAGAAAACTTTGTACGACTCAATCACTAAAAGGCAAGAAACATAAGATGGAAGAAAATGAGTTAGGTAGAACCTAGCAGGACTTCAAGGACTCCGGCATTTGACAGAATTGAAAAACAATTCTGTTAACACATCTATAGGCCATCAGGTCCAGAAATTTTGAACGTGGCAGCATGTCCAAAGCAGTTAAAGGGTTATGCTATTGCATTTTGCATTTTCCTCCTTTTACACCAAGCAAATATCATGTAGTTGAAGCCGCTGAATGTGTAGTAGCCTCCTCCATGCCATTTTAAGGAATCGAGCATAGTAGTAGAAAAAGTGCCCAATATTCAATTAATAACTGATGATTTTGCAAGCAAAGAATATTAACATACGTTGTGTACTGAATAGGGCTGGCATGAGACTGCTGTGTTGGGGTGCATGTAATGTAAACTCTATAGAAGGATTCACCTAGCTTTCCATTTACATGTATCTTTTTTTCTCTCCTATCCCAATTTCTGCTCTTCCAGTCACATTCCTCCTTTCTCCTCCTCCCCACATTCTTGGGTCCTGGTGTGGGAAAGTTGCTAGTCACTTAGACTAGCATTGGCATAACAACAAGGCTATTAATGTGACAATTAGACATGTATCATTTACCAGCCAAACTTCATGTACCGTTATAATGGCCCCCAAGGTGAGCACTCAGACCAGAAAGCCCAAGAAATCTGAGAAAGACGTACATCACCTCACACTCATATTTAACTCAGGAGGAGTCATGTGGTAGAATTTTCCCCCAGAATTTATTTTTATCTTCTCAAATAGTAGATATATACGGAGTAATATATGTAGTTGAAAATTATGTAATGCTGCATCAACAAACTGCGCAGCCACTCTTAGTGGGGGGGCTTTGATACAGAAAAAGTAGATAAATCCTGATCCAATATGTAGTAAATTACTTCCTCTAACAAGTTTTGTAATCTATAGCCATGGGTTGTGGGACCTTGATAGATACTGAAAAATTGGTTATGGCAAAACGTTGATCTGTGTGTCTGTGAAAAAGGCTAGCAGCTAAACTGTAAACAGGATTTTCACCAAAATTGATGTTTCCCAGTTGACCTGGCTGATGTTGCGGCCCCTTGAATTTAAGACATGTTTTAATTTGTGGGAGTACTTAACATGAAGCCTCAAGAACATATTCAAATATTTTTCAAAATGGCTCCAAATTGTCTGTTTAAACTTTGCTCTCAGATAGCATAAAATATGCCTTAAAAATGGCACAAGTCTCAGTTTCTTTGATATATCTCAATTTTCGAAAGTGCAAAAGTTTAAACAGCTGTGCACTGCCAAAACCAAGGCCCACTACTCCTATGACGAGAGGCGAGCACTAGCGTAACAAATTGAACATTGTGCTCTCCGCCATATTGTAGGCAAACGTGGGAACGGTCATTTAATACTGTTTTAACGCTCTTTTCACGGGATATTACGGATTCAAAACTTCGAAAATCACATTGTTATTGTTCCTATACACTATGATAAAGAAATTACGAAAAATTTAAATGTGTTTTAAAAATAACGTAATTGGAAATAGCTCGAATCGTTTGACTTTCAAATCAACGAAGATAATTTCATCATTTTGCATCGTTTTGTTGCCCTCCGTAGCTAATACATATTTTCTTTTTTTGAAGGAATGATTCAAATTATTCTTTAAAGTGAAAATGATTGAAGTAAAGATTAGCACACAAAAATTTTCATTCTCTAGAATGCTATGAAATGACCAAAACTCATGTAATCTGTCTTCTAATTTTTACTTTCTCGTATACGTACGCTTATACGGAGTAATATACGTAGTATAGAGAAAGTTATGTAATGCAGCGGCAAAAAACGGTGATTTTTGGACAGAAAAACTCGTACTGCGGGGCCCGCGTAAAGGGTGGATGAATTCTGTTCTAAACTGTAGTAAATTATTCCCTTTAACACGTTATATCGTCAGATTTTTAACAGGTCATACGCAGTTTTAACTGTTTTTTGACGTAAAATAAATAAATAAATAAATAAATAAATAAATATGCTAGGACCAAATTAAAGTATACGTTTGAATTAGATGAAAAATGCTCATGTTACTAAATGAAACATGTTTTGGTTGTATCATTTTTGTTATTGAAAGTTGCTTCTTGTAACCCTAATGCTTCATTATATTGGTCTTGAGGTCACAGAACCATGAAGCTCTCATATATTTTTATTGATGCATAAATAATAATATTTCTATAGTAAGATAAAAGCACATCAAAGTACTAATTTATATGGGAAATACCCACAACTCTCGTCGCGTACGAACACAACACGCCTGTCAGTACCTGCCAGGGAGCCAGTTGCCTACAATATGGCAGGCTTCAATTTGTAACGCTACACTAGCGCTACATGTGCATGTAGATAATACTATCCAATATCTTAGGCCAAAACACGTGGAATTTCGACAACGCGACGCGCCCCTTCGGAAATATTGAGCAGAGTGCGCCCTCGAGTCCCGCCCGAAGTGATTTCCCTCGTACGTCGTGGTCGTTAAGACAAAATCTGCTAGATGGCAGTCGAGTATGGCTGGGTTTCGGTGGCCTTCAAGAACGAAGAGCGCTCGTACTGGTGGTTACTCTCAGTTGGTTCACGATTTAAAGAGTTAACAGCAAAAATAATAATGTTGTGATGTTGAATCGTCTAAACAAGGAGTACAAATTACGTTATGAAACAAAAGTAGGAATGAAAAGTGCGGGTTACTTTAGGTTAGCAGAACTAGCGAGAATATTTTGCATTCTTGCTTCAGATTCAAAAAGTGAAAGAAACTTGAAGTGCAGCAGATCAATCTTGTTTTAGAAAAAGGAGCAGTATAGATTTGGAAAGATTGAATGATATTCATCTCACCTACAGTTTTGGAAAAAAATATAAAACAATTACATTTCCGCCCTTCTGGATAGCCGAGGTCGCTAAGGCTGAAGAGCCGTCGCTGCCTCGGCTCGAAGGGTCGCGGGTTCGAATCTCGCCTCGGGCATGGATATTTGTATGTGTTCGTGTTGTCCTTACATGTTATTCGTAATATTAGTCTGAGAGGTCCCATGTATTCCCTATGTAGTCCTGCAACGGTACCTCACGTGACGTTTTGCATGCACCTTTCTCAAGCGAAGCTGTCTTGATACTAGCTAGATAGCTTGGTCGAATTCAGCCGCTGGCTGGAGAAGAATTCTAGAGGCCGGCTGCCCTCATCACTCGTTTTCCGTGGTTTCTTCAATCATTACCAGGCGAATGCCGGAGCAGTACCCTAACAAAAGGGGCCACGGACCGCGCGTGATCTTTCCTTCCTCTTTCTTGTCCTATTCTCACGTTTTATTTACACACCTACACTTACATGCACTACACTAACACGTATACCAGGAGTCCGGTCGGGAGCTAAGAGCTTGTCCCGACTGGGGCGCTGCCGCGCTGGTAAGAGATACCTGGTTAGAGAAAACCTCGCAAGCCTCGGATCTCACTATTCAACGGTGGATTGATTGATTTTGATTGATTTTTTCGTGTTTCCGGGCGCGTCAACTGCTTCGGTCATTAGTCCCGTTGGTGTAATGCACGTTTTCCTCGGGAGATGGCGGTGATTTTCCCCTCGCTGGATGGCGAGATCCGACACCGACCTACCGTCGGCTAGTGGGGTTTCCCCCTAACCAGGACTCTCCCACCAGCGGAGCACCGCCCCAGCCGGGACAAGCTCTAAACTCCCGACCGGTCTCCCGGAATATGTGGTAGTGTTGTGCATGTTAGTGTAAGTGTGTGTGTAAGGGGAGAGGATTGGACAAGGAAGGGGAAGGACAGATCGCGCGCGGTCCGTGGCCCGTTTGGTAGGGTACTGCTCCGGCATTCGCCTGGTGTTGATCGGAGAAACCACGGAAAACTACCGATCAGAGCAGCCGGCCGCTAGAATTCTCCTCCAGACAGCGACTGAATTCGACCTAGCTGGAAAAGTGTCGAAAATCCTGCCGCCGTCAGGACTCGAACCTAGGACCTCCCGGTTAGAGGCGCTGCAGTGACATCAGTTGATGCACTGAGCTACCGCTACCGGTATCCAACGGTGGAAGATCACCGCCACCTCCCGCGGTAAAAGCAGACTACACACTTATGGGACTAATGACCTTGGCAGTTGACGCGTCCGGAATCACTAACAAATCAAAAACGAATCTGTCAAGGCAGTTACTCGGACGTGTGAATCACACATCACTCCATCGCGAGCGAGCGCACGGCGTTCGAACTCACGGCAGTTGAGGATGCTCGAGTGCGTCGGTGGGAATGATTAAAATAATAATTAGAAGTCACGGGAAATGTGTTATAAAACTAGATATTATTCCTTTAAAAAGTTTGGACAGCGTTATTTTTGCTGAAGTTTTTTGGCGAGAAAGTATTGCTAATTTAGTTATTGAGAAAATAGCCATCATCTCAATGGGCGATTTGCCACCTGCCGTCCGCTCTGGTGAAAATCGCCAAATCGCATACTTTATAGCACAACATAATGGACAGCAAGTGAAGTAATTTTTTATTTTTATTTATTTATTTAGTCAAAAACTATGTGACGTATGGGGGGAGAAAATCATCTGCGCACGCTTTCTTGAGTTTCAGAATCCCTTTCCAACTATTTAACTATTAATAGTTGAAAGATGAAATAATGATAATAATAATAATTATTATTATTATTGTTGTTGTTGTAATAATAATAAATTTAAAAAAGCGAGAGATTAACATTTCAAAATCTAGATATTTTCGTTACCGAATTATAGAAAACTTATTTGTAACGGTAAACGAACGGATTTGATTTTTCTCTATAGCTAACAAATAGAAACTCAGCCTAAGCTCTACTACCAATACAAGAAAAAGGAAAGCTCAACAAAACGTGCACATAGTGAAGCTACATTTACGTCCAGAAGCAAATCAAGGGGCCATCTCAGCATTTGCTCAATGGATTAGGGAAACTGGACAAAAACCCGATCGAGATGGGGGTCATTGACCTGGAAGCTGAAGTACATTACTTGTTATGGGCATTTAAGTCTTTTTTAAAAATTATATAATCCAAATGTAAACTAATTTATTGTACTATATCATTGTTTTGTTAAAGTAAACCTTATTTTTCTTTTTGACGATCAGTGTAGTCTCTAATTGTATAGAAACTGTTTTGCAGCAGAAAAGATTTTACTTTTAACTTAAATTTCTGAACCAATTTTAATTGTTTAATTTTATCTGGCAATGCGATGTAAAGTAACGTACATGTATTGTATATGAATTTCTTGTAGTGAGCTGTTCATACTGACACTTGATGAACATTGTTTCTACGTCGATACTTATTCGATACTAATTCGATACTTATTTTGGATGATTTTAAACGTGGAATGCCTCGGGTTCCGGATCTGGAGGAAACTACTTTCGCCTCTCGTTTTATTCGATCTCAAAGGAAAAGGAATTAGTGCATGGAAGTTTGACACGCGCAGAAAACAAAAATAATGCAAGTTATCGACGTCCTCACTTGTTTATAAACGATCATTTAACTAGAATAGTAGAGGTTCAGAGGAATGGAAAATATAATTTCAATACGTTCCGAGTCATGGAAGTTCTACTTCAACATTTGATACTTGGCTGCCCGGGATGAGTCGCGTCACTGTCGGTCGAGCCACAACATGATGGCCGAAATGTCAGCTCGATCGACTGTGTCGCGGCTCATTCTAGACAGCCAAGTATCAAATGATTTCGGCCGCGAATCCACATCTACTGCCTATTTTCATATGTTGAATGCCAACATGACTGCCAGCCAACTTTTATTTTGTTATTTAAGTTCGCATCAACATCTAGGTCATTAGCGACCGCTATTGGAGTTAAAGGTATGGTAACTATGAAGATGAAATGATATGGTGATGTTAAGGGGTGAAAGGACGAACAGAAATACAACTATGCCCGAGGCGGGACTCGTACCCGCGACCCTTCGGTCCGAGATCGCTACGACACTACTGCCTTGCAGCCAACTTTGTTCATCCTAGGAGCTTCATTTCTTTGGAGGTTATGGAGGGTTTGTAGGTTATTTCAAGTGTTTAGGCTGGAGACTCGTACTCTTACCGAAGATCTGCTGCTGAAGGTCGCTTTAAAATGACAGGAGTTGGAGTTGCTCGTACGGGAACATGTAGGTTCAGTCTGGAAAGCTTTTTGTGAAAACTTTAATAGTATATTCTGCAACGAGCGTAGAATGATGGCTATTATTCACGAGTGGATGTTTCCGACGCGAGCGACGTAGGAGCGAGTGTCGGAATTTCCACGAGTGAATAATAGCCATTCTACGCAAGTAGAAGACTATACTTTCTCTACGACTTTGATATTGAAGTTTTAAAAATACTAAATGAAAACATGTGAAAAGTTTTTTTTTTTTTTTTTTTTTTTTTTGTTTTTTGTTTTGAAATGTTACATTCATTCTACTTTTAACTTCATTAATTAAATATTTTATAACATTAACGTCAAACAAGTAAACAAAACAAGTATTACAAATATAAATAGTATAGATTTTTCGGTATCAAGAACCCACAAATCATGTATTCTGGCAACTCCACGTGGTAGAGGATTTTTTTTCTAAATAGCATCTGGACTTTTCCACTTTTTCCTTGCTAGGGTTGTTTGTTGATGCTTTCGCAGCTTCCACAATCTCTGGCGGTGTGCAGTCTACGTAATCTTCATCACTATTACTGCTGGAAGAATCCATAATTATAAATCAATGTGAGCGTTTTAACCTTACAAAGTGGCCACAATTATGTAAACTCGCATACTGTTTCGTGGTTCACCTCTTACGATAGTTGCGGAAGAGCACGCAGCGCCTCTGTAGACGACTGCGAGAACCCTAAGTCGTTGTGTAATGAACTAGGACGAATGCGATTGGTCGACAGGTGTGTTAGAATAATATTCTCGCACGGCTTGTGGAATTGGCATGATTACTGCATCCGATAACATGGAGAAATGAATACATTCTGCTATAGTCGTAGAGAAAATTTATTCTCCCCCTTATAGAAATACCCCAATTTGACTCTCCGCACGGTCCCTCATGTTTATAAACAAAAATAATCACATTCAGGTGGTGTCAAGGTTTTGTTTAACCCAGGTTAAAGAATAAATATTATGTTTAGCGTCAGGTGTGTGCCTAGTTTTTCAGTTATGTAGGTTGTGAATTTTCAATAACACTTTAAATAATGAGTTCTGAGGACTTCATTATAACGTACTCGCATTACAGAATTTTCATTAATTGCTTTCTTCTTTCAACTAGAGGCATTATTTCGACTCGATTAAGAGTCACTCGTGTACAGTATTGATATAAGATGTTGCTATAACATTTGCTTTTCTCTGCGTTTCGATCGAAGGTGTCATTTAAACAAATCCCGCTTTAATTCCCAAGGCGTTGGGTCGATATCAAATTATGTGACAATTAATTATATTTAATGTTATGTTTACCATTTACCATAAGACGATTCCACATTTTCATTAATTTTCTATAAAAATAGCATGCACATCCCATGTTTTGCTGAAAAAACACTTTAATCAATTTCAAAAGCATGCAATCTAAATCAGACCTCCACAATCGTTTACTCTCCAAATTTTGGCAATGGTGGCTTACGTAGAACAAGTCACATTTTTGGGCACTATTGCCCATGCAGTAATCTTAATATTGCAAATGAATGAACAGTGGAATTGCGTTTATCTGCCCCTCATTAATATGGATATCTGCATAGTCCGGATTTATTATCATTCAACATCAAAGACGTTATTTTATTGCTTCTGGTTCACACTAAAAGTTTAGTATAGCAACTATGGCAATAAAAGTTGGCCTAGCATAGTTGACAATAAAGAGAAAATGGGGAAAGTGAAATCGGCTCTCTGATTCCGTCGAAGGCAATTTTGCTATATTTAACCGTTCGAATTTTGAGACACACACACTGCTAGACGCTCAGATGCGTAGATGTTGAAATGTATGCCATGTTGCGAATAGATGACGATGGTATGATGCCAGGGCGAAATAATTGCCGTTTGTTCGTCTGTGCCATGGCACAGACAGCGATAGTGATCTTGACATGGATTAGACCCAAGCTCAAACTAGAGGTGCTGCGACAGCATATACTTTCTCGCATTACTGGAAATAGATACATAATATTGAAATACTGAAATTTCTGCCATACTAAAATCTGTGGAAGGGTAATGACACCAATGGATGCAGCAATGGAGACTGATGTATTTGGTAGCAATGTCAAACCGATGTATTTAGAATGCCATATTTTTTGTGTTCAGACATGTGATCGGGTTTTTTGACACTCTTTGATGCCAAACCGAATTGGGGGGCGTGGTCGGTTATTAACACGTAGAAATGATTTACATTTATTTCATAAACTTTGACTAACTTGTGCAGGGGTCGTTTTACTTATTATACTTGTCATTCCACCAACTGGAGAATGTTCGCATTAAGTCATTATATTTATGTAGCTAGAATGCAAAAAAAGTTCACTTTTAAACTTTTTAAGGAATATTATTTACATGCATAATTCTGTGATTAAAATTTAGTCGGCTGGGAGTTTAATTGAAAGATGAAAGTAAACGCTTTCATTACTGCGCTCTTTCAAATTCGGTATTTAGGGCCTGCCCGTTTAGAACCGTTTGATGACTTAATTCGCACCCATACAAATTGTCATCTGCTTTTGGGCATGATGATATTAATTTATATATTCCTCGTAGAGACGATGTTGGAACAATCTAAATCTCTCGCGAAAACTATCCCTACTCTCCAACCACAAGCACTGAACTGACACTTTGAGGCATTATTCATTGATTTTTAATGATTCTGGGCGCATCAACTGCTGAAATCATGTCACGTAAGTGTAGTGCATGTTTTTACTCGGGAGGTAGTGGTGGTGATCTCCCGCTGGATGGTGAGATCCGGCGCCGACCTACCGTCGACGGGTTTTTTCCCTAACCAGGTATATCCCACCAGCGGGGCACCGCCCCAGCCCGGACAAGTTCTAAGTCCCCGACCGGTCTCCCGGCATGAGTGGTAGAGTAGTGCGTGTAAGTGTGTGTGTAAGCAAGGGGTGAGGGTAGGTCAAGCAAGGGGAAGGAAAGATCGCGCGTGATTCGTGGCCCGTTGTTGGGTTGAGATCCAGCATTCGCGTGTTATTGATCGGAGAAACTACGGAAAACTACCGATCAGTGCTGCAGGCCTGTAGAACTCTTCTCCAGACAGCGACTGAATTCCAGCTTGCTGTCAAGCTAGTGTCGAAAATCCTGACCCCGTCGGGACTCGAATAGTAGGACCTTCCGGTCAGAGGCAGTGGTTCTAAAAAAACGGCTTACCGTTTCTAAAAAACACTCAATTATTTTAGAAACGGTAGAAATCGTTTACTGGCAAGAACGGATCACAGAAACATACGGAATTGATGGTACACGATCGTTCCGCTATCGTTCTACATGTAAACACCCTGGAAAGTTGATTAAAAAGAAACTAACAGACTGCTTTAGAGGCTAAATGCCTTGTAAATGAGTACAGAATTCTGATCTGTACTGAAATGGCGACATGTAAACAGTGGCGCAAAAAATAGGGGGTCAGGGATAGTAGATCCATGGGGGCGGGAGCTTATCTCAAACAAAAGTCTCTCATTCCTCAAATATAAAAACATAATTTAACACTCCATGCAACAGAAATAACGGGTACCCGTTCATTTGAATTAGAAATTAATACTTTTTGTATGTTTTGAATGAAAAAAAATAAGGTCCCCAGTGAAGTCTGGGGCTGGGGCAAGTTGCTTCAATACCCCCCCTCTCCTCTCTTCTGGGCGCCCCCGCATTGAAACAGTTTACAGTATTTGAGGTGAGGCAAGTACCTTTTGGAATTTGAATAATTCAAATGAATGGTTCCCTAATAGTGAACACTGCATATCTTCTTTGTAAGATGTTCTATTTTCTCGCATACTACATACGTAATATAGAGAAAGTTGTGTAATGCGGGGGCCAAAAACTGTGATTTTTCGGCAGAAGAATTCGTGGTATCGTATTGTAGATCCCTGTTACAAAAAGTAGATAATTAGTGATCTGTTTATTTTCGATATGGAATCGTGCAACTAATAATTATGGAGTACAAATACAAAAGACTATCTAAAGATGATAGTTATGTATGAGATGTGAATTGTTTTACTTTCTTTTTTGTACGTATCATGTATCTTCAACCCGTAACTACAGGCATACCGTTACGAATTTTCAACGTAATATTTCAATGATTTCTAGCCGTGGGGCGATACTGTCGTTCTCGCTACCTTTATTTTTCGTCACTCCTTAACAGTCACGACTGTCACTTTTCTGTTTGAATTCAACTGGAGAGATTCGTGACACCGAACTTTTGGAGCGGTCTCGTAGACCGCATGCCTTTGTTAGTGGCCTCAATTAGCCCTATGTTAGACACTCATACTTTACAAACTTATTTTTGTTTTCAGTTTATTTCATTTCTTAATGTTTGTTTATTTAACTACGTAAAAAAATGTTTGTGTTTTAAGTCAATACATTTTTTAGAATTGAAAGAAGAGTAAGATAATGTATTGTAACAAAGCTGAAACTGCAATTGTTTAAATTTAAGCTATTATGTCATACAAAAACCGTAATGAAATATTTGTTTCTATTTCATTTAATAAAGAAAATAACTTATCTAACAGAAATAGACCTTTTTACAATGTTTGAATGTTTGATTTTTGAATTGAATTAATTTACAGCGGAGTTTCTCTGACCGCATGCCTGTATTAGTATAACAAATATCCATGCCTGTAGTTACGGGTTAAGAAATTGATAATAAAATGATATATCTTAACAACAATTCGTGTTCCTACACATAGAAAATTACTTCCTCGGGTAGTCAGAATCCATGTTTTGTGGGTCCTTGATATCGAAAAATTGGTTTACGCCAAAACGTCTGTGTCCGTCCATCCATCCATCCATCCGTGAACAACGCTAGCAGCTAAATCGTAAGCACAATTTTCACCAAAATTCATATTCCCTGATTGATCTGACTGATGTCACAGCTATTATGACTAGTTCCTCAATCTGTTCGTGAAAAAGGAAATCCAACTAATTAATCCAATTAATTAAGTTTGTGTATTTTTTCCTGGAAGCAGGTTTCCCTATTATTAAAAAAAAATCACCAAACTATGTGTTACATTAAACAAATGCGTCTCCTTGACGTTCTTAAAGTTCTTGAACAAACTCACTCAACATTACTTCAATAAGTACACCTTACTAACAGAAGTCCCTGATAATAAATCGTACCGTGCGAAGTTGATGCACCATATACTGTGCTCCGAAGCAATGCTCTCGCTTCTAGACGCCTGTCCATTGGCCGACTGATCACGACTGCAGCACAGCCAATCGCAGTCAAGCGAGTGGGCGCCCATAGGCCTGGAGTGAAGCAGCCTCTTGTTTAATGTTACTGTTCTCCCAATCTTAGTAGAAGAATAATACCCACATCTTTCGCCATCTTTCATCGAAACTACTTCTTTAAATCCTGGAGGTAAAATATCAAGAAAGTTTGACGGAAAGTTCTTTAGATTAAAGGGGAGACCCAGCCCCTCGAACTCACTGTGAAAATTCGCTTTCCCTCCTACTATAGTATTTTGTGGGTGTTTTGACGCGAGAGATGTTAATCCATGTGTTTGTGTAACACAGTGTGTCTCATAGCTGGCATTCGCGTAGAAAAAAGACGCAGAGTTCACAGCGTTCAAGGCACTTAGCATTGCAAAGATGGGTAAATAATCAGGATTATAAATACTTTTTTTGTATTTCAATATTATAAACGACCTTTTTCGTTACAAGAAATTGTTCATAAAAGGGCATCTTACGACACAATTGTGACATATTTCACATTTATGGACGAATAATTGCGTCACACACGTTTAGCCAGTCGCAAGCGACAGAATCGTGGGGTGGGAGCTGTAAACAGAGCAGCCGACCACCGTTTTCTCGCACAATGTCAAAAAACGGTGGCGTCAGAATTAATTTGTTTCCCAACATTAACTGTGATTCTTTTATAAATATTTGTTATGGTGTTACACAAAAAATCGGCTTAAGCAACTCCTTAATAATGTTGCTTTATTTCATACAAATTTAAAACTCGCTCCTAAAGTATCTCGTTTTCAAAACATGGAGACGCAATAAAGCTTAACTTTATAAACTAATTGCAAAAACTACTATTTCACTTCACTGGCTCTTCGCCGTCACACATGCAGGTCGCCAAGCGTTAGAAAAACATTTGTTCTAAGAAATGTCTGGTACAACGGTAGTGTGTTTTCAACTTACAAGTGTTTATATGTTGATTGTGAAATAAAATAATAAAATAAATCTATTTACAATTGTGTACTCCAGTACTAATAATACGTATGTGGACACGTATTTTTAGCGCCGTAGGAATTGTTATGTCTTAAACAATGTCGCACGTTATCTTCCTGTTAAAGAAAAGTCACAGACGTGTTCTTTCAAATTACTGTTTCTTTCTGTAACCTTTCAAATTAGTTTCTCTTCCATCTTCGAAGATTCTCGCATACTTAATGGCCGAAACTGAGACCCTTCGGGATGCTACGTCGAGAACGAAGGACATCTTTCTGCGGCAGGAGCCAAGGCTTGACTGACGACAACGATGAAGACAAAGAGGAGGGGCGAAGAAAAGGGCTGCATACGGACCAGACGTAAGAAGACGCGAATTGAAGAAAGTTAGCTTCTAACTGCGAATTCGTGAAAGATGGCTGTACGGGGCGAAAACCACCGAAGTACGCCTCGTCGGTTCCAGTACGGTCACAGGAGTACAGGAGGAGGAGAAAGTTAATGTGAAAGGTATGCGGGTATCTGATCAAACGTATTTGATCGAAAGACGTTGAAGATGGGGCCCAAATATTGAAATTGAGAGGCAAGATGGATGAGGAGAATGACTGAGGCCGCAGCGCTTTGGGCGTTCCGCAACGGCGCGGCGTCCGCCGCTTTGACCATCATGAATCATAGTGCAACGAATATTGCATCATCTGCCGGAATCCGGCGCCCCCCCGACTGGATGGTTCCGGAGTATTCGCGGGTCGCGTAGGTTATTGGCGCGAGTTCCCGAAAGGTCTAGGCGGGCGCCAGCCGGCCGCGCCCGGCGGCCGCTAGTCAGTTCGAAGTTGGAGGTGAGCCGTGAAGTATGTGCATCGCGGTGAACAGCCATACAGTGGGCTGTGCTCAGTGACGTGAACTGTGGCCAGTGCATCGGACGGTGGTGAGTGCTTAGGTCTGTGCGACAGTGCAAAAGAAGTGAGCAGTGAAAATAAATAATCATGAGAAGTGTTCCGTATAAAGAAATAATCAAGTGAAGAACACAAGGACTGAAGACTATCTGTACATAAATCAAGTCTTTTTGGTGTATCTTTAAGAAACAAAATAACGTTTTTGTTAAAGTTATATCTATGTTTTAATTCACCACATAGAATTGTAACACTAGTTCCGCGGCACTTAGCCTCATAATTACCGACTGGAAATGAACGAGTTCTACAAATGCCGCTGCGCTGCCGCTGACCGGTAGGTCCTCTGGTTCGAGTCTCGACGGTGGCTGGTTTTCGACACTATAGCTCGACAACTTAAAAAAAGAACCTGGATTGCGAATGGCGGAGGGGGGCAAGACAGCCTGACCTTGACAACGACGACGGCCACCTCGAACCGTAGAGTGTGAAAGGCTCGTATCCCTGTTTGAGCGTTGGAAGGGAGTAGGAGAACGAAGTTGCGAGACCGAATCAGTTATCGTGGCAGGCGGTTCTTGAGTTCAACTGAGCCCCCTCACGGAAGTAGAAGGGGGATGTCTTCGCCATGCCTCCTGAGGTAAGCGACGCCATGATGTTTTTTTGTAAGTTGTGGAGCTGTAGGTAGATAACTAGGTCGAATTCAGTCGGTGACTGGAGGAGAGTTGTAGCGGCGAGCTGCTCTAATTGGTAGTTTTTCAGGTTTCTCCCATCAATACCAGACGAATGCCAGAGCAGTACCTTATCAAACGGGCCACAGATTACGCGTGATCTTTCCTCCCTCACCCTCGTCCCTTCCCTCTTCCTTCACACTCGCGCACACGTATTTATAAGCGCTGCGATAGTACACACGTCGGGAGCTTGGGGGATGTCTTGTGTGGGGTGGAGCCTCTCAGAGGGGAGGTACCTTGAAAGGGAAAACCAGCAGGCCGATGTGTAGGTCGGCGCTGGATCTCACTGTCAGGGGAAAAGGCTACTTTCCCGGAATAGATATGTCCCATTTATATTTTATTATTCTTGAATTATACAAAAATTACTACTCTTGGACATTTGTAGTACATTCCCAGGAAACGACTAATTTATCTGTTATGTACACTGTAGTTTGTATTACTTTTATAAAATGTTTATTCGGTATTAATATCAGTAACGGTCCAGGCTCAAATCAGAATATTTCACTGCAACCCAGTTGATGCAAGGGTCTCTCACCTTCCGATGTTGACGAGGACCCAGAATCCAATGGGTATTAGAGTATTAGTGAATGTAATCTGGAACATGCTATTCGGTCGATTGCCGCAAGTCGCCAGGCAATTGATGCTCCCCTGACAAATTAAACTGGTTTATGAGCTTTATGAAATCGCTTGTTGTGAGCTTGACCACCAATTTCAAAAGAAAAGTAAAGATCCGTCCTTTCATCCTGAAAGGAAACGTGTTTCTCTAGTAACCTTCCACTTTTTGGTAGATACACGGTCATGAACCCAAATATCTATGGTACTTTTTCAACACCTCAAACCTTGCAACAAAGAATCAAAATAACAAAAATCGTAATCGTCAAAAATCCTAAACAAAAATCGAGGCAGATTGGTTATTTGGACATTACATCCTTTGTCATGGGAGTTTGACACGAAAAGAAACTCATAAGTTTCCTTACAAGACAGTAGACAGAAAGCCTTTTTACTTGTGGAGGTAGCGGATGCAAGGGTAGAACCAGATCACTAGCCACAAAAGTGGAAGATTGGAACAGGTGCTGAGTGGTCTCCTGAAAAAAAAATATATTTCGAACCCAAACAACTAAAGAATATTGAAACGTGAAAAATCAATCGTGGAAATGATGGAAACAAAACACTATTGTGATATGTACATTTAAAAAGGTTAGACAATGAGCAACTGCCAAAGAAGTTATGGCCCACACCCGAATAAGATATAGAGGAAGACCTAGAAGGAAGGGGAGGAGAAAGTTAGGGCGTAATGATGGTTAGAGGGTGAAGATTGGTTAGATCGAAAGGAATGAAGAATATGCAGCGAAAAATGGAGTCAGCTAAAATATAGCTGTACTACTACTACTGAGCCTACGCCATAATTTTTTTTTTATACTCCGATTTAAATAGTGGCACTTGAAGGTCACAAGGACGACGCAGAGGGTGATATTGTCATTCAATCGGGAGCTTCGTTACGATTTGAAGTTTTGGTATTATGATATTGAAGTGCCACTGTGTTTAAAACGGAGTGTAGTGTCTAAAGTGTCGTCTGGGTATTTATCAAACTATGGTCAGGAAAATAATGAATCCTGTCTGCACTGTTAAATGAAAGTAACATTTTTTATCCCAGATACTGTCGGGTCCATTCCACTCCCGCACAACCAACCAATCCGCACTCCCCTCCGTGCTCGGCCCCGCTCCGTCCTCCTTTCTCTGCCCCTTCCATTGTTCCCCTTCCAACCCCGCTCTACCCCTCCCTATTCCGCCTCACCCTATCCCCTTCCGCTCACCCCGCCCCGCCCCTCTCCTGATCCTGCCCTGCCTCGTCTGCTCCCACCGCGATCATGCCCCGCCTGTCCTACAAGCCCCGCTTCGCAGGAATCCGTAATACCTCAATGCATTGCGATTTGCCCCCTCCCACCCCAAAAAAAACATCGAAAAAAGACTATTTTTTTTCAATTCATGCATTTTGAAAAAAAATCTTTCGAATTCGTTACATCTGTAAAAGCATGTATTACAAACATGGGATTCGCAACCCGGAGCATGTGTATAACTGAAAAGTATAACATCCATGTTTTGTATGCTAATGTACATAAATACAGAATAATGGACTCTGCGATATTCAGAATATCGTTCCACGATCCTAGTGTCAATCACTGCGTTATGTCAGACATTTTCTCTCCGTAAAAATTGGAAGAGTGCCTAAGTTTGCTTATTCCGTTTCCAAAGAACTTATCATGCGTGTGAACATTTCATTTAACACATTAATTTCTGGCTGGCTGGTTGGTTGGTTGTGTAATTGTTAGTGATTCCGGTCACGTCAACAACTATGGTCATTAGTCCCGTAAGCGTAGTACAGTTTTTACATCGGGATGTGGCTGTAATCTTCCCCCACTCGATGGCGAGACCCGGCGCCGACCTACCGCCGACTAGTGGGGTTTTCCTCAACCAGGTATCTCCCACCAGCGGGGCACCGGCCAGCTGGGACAAGTTCCAAGTCTCCGACGTCTCCCGGCATGTGTGCTAGTGTAGTGCATGTTAGTGTAAGTGTGTGCATAAGGAGTGAGGATAGGACAAGGAAGAGGAAAGAAAGATCGCGCGCGGTCCGTGACCCGTTTGTTAGGGTACTGCTCCATTCGCCTGGTGTTGATCGGAGTCACCACGGAAAACTACCGATCAGAACAGCCAAAATTCTCCTCCACGCAGCGACTGAATTCGAGCTAGCTGAAAAGCTAGTGTCGAAAATCCTGCCGCCTTCGGGTCACGAACCTAGGACCTCCCGGTCAGAGGCACTGCAGTGACATCAGTTGCACTGAGCCACCGCTCCCGGTGAATTAATTTTTGCCAATATCTTCATATTTACGCATGTGAACGAGATAATGAATTAAGTTATTTGCCCCTATCATCTGCAATAATTTGGTGGTAATATCTCGATACTTCAGATCGCTTAGAAGATATTTACTGTGGGCAACGTTTGCGGTCCGCTCTGCGTATATTATATATTCATAAATAATGCTTGGCGCTTAAAATTTGCGTTCGCTGGGCCTGTGACTTTGGAGCGACCAATGATTAGTTTGTAGTGTGTTATGGCGGTAATGATCCAGACTGCCCACTGCTAGTTTTTAAAGTTGACATAAAGAATGACAAATAAAAATTGTGAAACCAAAACACCACGCTTTCAAGACATTGGTAGATCGAGCACAGAGTAACCGTAACATGCGATTCGCCAGCTGGAGCACGTGGCATGAAGGCTGTGGTTGTTCCAGCAACCGATCGTGTCCCGTCCTAGAAACACTCAGTTAATTCTTAGCTTATAAACACTTATCTTTTAATTGTGTATATGAAACGTAATTGAAAAATAAGTAATTATTGACATGCAAATGTTTTGAAAAGCAGTGATGCACCCCCGGGGAGGGAATGTGAGAAGCTTCATGGGGCTTCAGTTCCCCACCAGTTACACACTCTGGAAGTATTTTAATTGCATCGTAGACATTTTTTTCCCTGTCTGAAAAGGCTCAAGGGACCTGTAGTCCTACTGCAAACTAAACTTCGAACGCTGGGGTTGGTTTAAAAGCCTACATCTGCGTGATTTATTGTAACAGTCACGGTTTTCTTCTCGTGTTGCTTAAATGTTTATGGCTATTCATTAATGAGAAATAAATATATTACGGTTTGATTGAATAATCTCACTGAAGATCGTAATTCTTCCTGGCAATTCGCTTTCATAATATCGCTTCGATGTTTTAGTACTGTGGTGTCTGCAATTGCATTGACTTGAAAGTTGCGTATCATGGTAATCAACTTTAAACATGCGGTTCACAAAATTGTAAAATACTTTTGCTTGATTAAACATCAGTTGAATATACATTTCGCTTTGGCCAATGAACTTGCACTTTGAGATCACGCATCCTTCATTCATCACATATTTAAAATCAGTCTGCTCTAATAATGCAGGATGTAATCCAGTAACGTAACTAGTCCTTCCGGGGCCCCGGTTCAAAAACTCCCCCCCCACACACACACACACACACACACACCTCAAAAAAGGTTGTCCAATTACAAAAATGCGGGGCGAAAGGTAAATGAAAGAAATTTTATTAATCATAATCAGTCTCAAAATTCGGAATCGAGCCCATTGGACTTAATGTTCAATTAGACAAAAAAGTTTGCTTTTCGGGGCCCATTGTGTCCGGGAGCCCCAAGTAAGCACCTGTCGGGCCGGCGGTTATGCCGCTGCTATAATCTCAAGGAGTGAAGTGCAGATGGGTTAATTCAAAATTTTTGTTTTATATGTATTCCTTGGTAGTATCTTTCACAGTACGCTTTATAAGATTTTTCTTCTGCGGCTTCCTGCCGCAGAAGAAAAATAATTGTAGAAATATCGTTTGAAATTTGAAAGATCTATCTTGTTCTTTATTCTTATTTGAGTTATCTCTTTTTGTCTCTCCCTCTCTGTTTCTATCTTTTTCCCTCCCTCTCCCTCTTTCCCCCTCTCTTTCACTCTCTCTCTTTTCTTGTCTTCCTCCCCCTCCGCTCTATTTTTCAGCCCTTTTACCTCTCTTCCCCTCCCTCTCTTCACTCCTTCCCTCTTTTGCCCTCCCTCTCATTTTCCCTCTTTCTTATCCCTCTCGTTTTCCCTCTTTCCTTCTCTTTTTCCCTCTTTCCTTCTCTTTTTCCGTCTCCTCTCTCCATCTTGTGCCGCTCGCTCCTCCTGTCCTTCTCGACCTTGCCCCACGTCACACGGCAACGCTCAGCCACAATGATATTCAGGTGTATTGGATATTGCATGTCCATAAAGCAACATTTTTTGCTGCGGAGCCATCTAGCAAAGTTACAATAATTGTACTCCACCCTATATCCTTCCCGAAAGTGCAAGCAATAAGTTGACAGAGTTTTATCGCAATCAGTAAACGGTACGGCTATGCTTACACTGCGGTTCTACCGTATCGCTGCTGGCCTCTAGCGGAATGTATTAGGAACCTGTCTCGTAGTGACAAGCGAAACATAATGATCGTGGTGCATCCACCAGCATATTATTTAAATTATTTATTTTCCGTATTTGCGTTGAATTGGTCTTTACCAAACTTTGCAAGGACACTGCGTGAAATCCTAAAGAAGAGCCTGTAAATGTTTTGTATTAATTCATACCCTCCTTTTTGTGGAATCGATGTTGATTACATGTCGTTGAATTCACTATTATTAGTATAGATTGCTATGTGTTTATATTTGTGTGATTTCACCAGTGCTAATTAATTGATTGAATTTAAAAATACATATTGATATCCCTATTGTTGGAAACAATGGAAAAAAATGCGTAACACTTCTGCAATGTGCCTTCCGTGCTCGCTGCGGAGCGCATTTTCCACTGTTTCCCTGATTTGTTCACACCAATTTGGATGCACTGAGGGTGAATTTTGAGTTATTTCGTTAAAATTAAAAAAAAAAAATTAAAAAAGCAGTATAAACTGTATGTGACGTAAGGAGGAGAAATATAATTGCGCACGTTTTCCAAAGTTTCAGAATCCGCCCCTCCCCCCGCCATTTACTATTGGCGTAATGGAATGATGAATAACAGCAAAGTATGGTTAGCAACATTTCAAAACTAGAAATGCTCCCTCCCGAATAGACAAAATAATTGAATCGGTAATTTTACTTTATTGCCAACAAAAAACCTACCCGTACCCTAAGCCCTACAAGCAAAAGTAGAGCTCAGCAAAACGTGCGCATAGTGAAGCGACATTTATTACGTCGTCGGGAATTGCACGACGCTATACTTGGATTTATTCGTAGCTGCCTTCATCAGCTGTTACGTCCAATCGAAAGGTTGTCATTCAATCGAAAGGTTGGACGCCACCAGAGTGACGTCGCTGTAGTGACGTGTACGGTTCCAATTGGATGGCACCGTAACTGCTGAAGAATTGTGACAGGCAGCTAGCGAAAAATCGCAGTATAAGAAACCTCTGGTGGCATGCCCATGTGACTTCTCGAATGTCAAATACAAAGAGTGCTATGGTGTAAGCTTGTGTAGGTAGCATTGTATTCTGAATTGGTCAACACTTTCTTGAACTGGAATAGAAAATATTGACAATCTTGATTTTTTTTTTCTCTCTCCCTCCAGGGAAGTTTGGCCAGAGAATGACAGTTTTGGAGCACCAAATCCTGCTCCGGAGGAAGAACTACTTGCATTAAAGGACATCTTTCTTGCTGACCTTGGTCGTGAGTAATATATATCATTCTTTTAATATTATTAAAAAGTTGCTTTCATGTTTTTGAAGATTGATATTCCATTCAAATTGCAAATTATTATGTGGTATGAATGTTTTGTGGTACCTATTTATTTACTTCAAAAGATGAGCTTCTCACTGTAAGACATTTGAAATTCT
Organism: Teleogryllus occipitalis; assembly: GCA_011170035.1. NCBI lineage: Eukaryota > Metazoa > Arthropoda > Insecta > Orthoptera > Gryllidae > Teleogryllus > Teleogryllus occipitalis. The sequence continues at coordinate 98,934 of BLKR01009058.1, read as the reverse complement.
TTGCCGAATAGTAACTGTATTTAACAATAAGTGCTATGTAATTGCTGCCTCAAAATGCATGAATTCAAGTAGTTTCAACTGAAAATATTTATACAAAGACGTAGTTGTGGCTATTATGTTTTATTGATTTATTTAACTAGGTCAGAAATGTGTGTGTTCTGGAGAATGTTTATGAGGACAATGTTAGAGTACAATGAAACAATGAGGACAATGACAAGTAAATTGACTACATACTAGATCATGCTTCATGCAGAATCTATAGATTCCAAGTTTCTTTATTCACATTCTGGTTAGAGGTCATATGACAATTCCTGCCAAAAATAATTGCTTTGTTAATTTCATATTAACGTTGATACTATCAAATGTAGGATAATTATAGAAACATAAATGAATCTTTCCATTTCTTCTTTTTTTTATTTACTTGCATTTATTGTAGAGATATTTGAAAAGTATGTTCCCTGTTTTGTTTTCATACTTTTAATTTTTCTTTTCAAGAGCAAACATTAACAATGATATACTTAAATTCAACTTAATAGTGTAATATAATACTTTTGAAATTTTTATTTGGAAAAAATAGATATCCAATGGGCTATAAATATTTCTATTTCTCCTTCATGTTTTTAAACTCAGAGGATTGACATATTTTCAGGAAATAGTGATACAAATGAAAATGATTAGATGTCGATTGTATCATTTTCTTTGGTGTAATTTGATTGGTTTGAGGGTAAACAAAGGAGAAAGGGGGTGGGGACATTAAAAAAAATTACTTATATATGACAGAATGTATTTTTTTATTTAGTTGTTACATGGTGGCAAATAGAAATTGACCGTCAATCTCTACAATACAGTAGCAAAAAAACATTTCCATTGTTTACACCATACCTGTTATATTAAATTATTAATGTTATTACTTGTAATGCTATATATAATAATACCATTGCCGTAAAAAATATAGGCTTCACATCATTTTGCAAGCCAAAAGAGTCTTGATTTTCTACAAGCATTAACTTAGGGAAGTTGGGCAGGGAAGACAGGGGTAGGTTGGTAAAATGTGGAGGCTTTGTCACCTTAGGTCAGTTATTGAGTTTGTTGGTATTGTTCTTGATTAAATTTTATTCAGATAGCATTTGTCACAGGAGTTAGTTGGTGATGAATCAACATTCTGCTATTTCCACAAATTATTTTAATGGTTTGAATATTTTAGTACAGCTTTAATGATTGCCAGAGATGATATTGCTGAACCAAAACTGTTGGGCATTGATTTCATTTTTAAACGATAGAGTACAACATTATCGTATCCATTTGTATTTATCTAATTTCATGTTATATTTACGTGATAGAAAAATAATAAGTACTTTAGTATCGATTAATTGAAAAAAATTAGGAAATTAGAAACTATGCTGATTCTTAATTCGTATTATCTGTTTGCTATTAGTGTTGTGTATGTTATTTCAGTTGCATTTGAATGTTTATTAATTTATTTTTTCATTTCAAATGTTTTGTGTAAATATAATAATTTAAAATATGAAGATGGGTTCAGCTAGATGAATAATAGGTTATCTCCCTTGAATGTGGGTATATTTTGTATAGCCAGGGAAAGCCGCTTTTGGAGATCAATGAAAAATATTTGATTAGTTATTGAATAGATGGTTTCAGTGCTAGGGCACAAAATTGAACATCATGCCTGTGAAATATTCATGTGTTATTCATTGTAAATATGGCAGGAAGATTCTCAATATTTTTAAAATGATTTGCTTGCAATGTAGTCAGTTTGTATTACTCATATTTTGAAGTTTTTATTCCTTTGTAAATTCCTGCTCTATTCACAAGTTTTCTTTTTTTAACACTGCACTCCCTAGTAATCTCATTTCACCATTTAATTATGTGTTTACTCCAGACAGTTAAAGCACCGACATTGCTTTAAAACTTGGGTGTGCTCTAATACAGAATTGAATTGTCATCTAAGTGATGAACATATTCAAATATTCCATTAAAAGCGAATTCTAAATATTTGATGTCCATTTCACATTCATTAAAAACTTTTCCGTTTTAGCAACTCTTTCATTGCCTTTTTTAAACTATCTCTTTAATGGCTGCATAAATAAAATATGAAGCCTCTAATTTTGATGCAGGATTTTGTAACAGTTCGGGAAAGAAGAGAAAATCGCTTTCATTTCACTTGGCCAACTGTAACTGCTGTTGCCCTGCTTGCACGGGTGTCCAACGTGACGTGTCGGGTTCACGTTGTGAAACGTAAAGTCCGATTTGCTGAAAACTAACATTAAGAAGTATTTAAATAGTTCTATTATGCATATGTCAAAAATTCTTTGCGTTTTTACTACTTTCCGTTGAAATAACGAGCTAACGAAGATTGCGGATGATTTGGGGAGTAGAAGTCTGAAGGAATTTAAATATTTCTTATTTATGAATAATAATAATAATAATAATAATAATAATAATAATAATAATAATATCCCAGTTGTAATTAGTCCCCTTTTAATTCCTCGATATTTTGTATACTAAAAAGAGTAAAGGAGTAAATTGCTCTTCAGTTGTTGTAAATTGACCTCTATAGAGGTGAATTTACAGAACATTCCCGATCCGCAATTTATATGAACATTATCTCATTTTGAAAGTGTGATGGTGTGTAACAGCATTAAGTATGCATATTGTAGAGAATTATTGAGGGATGAATAGTCTACAGTAAATCCCTAATAGTAAATAGAAATACAGATCCTTAAAACCAAAATAATAAAGTGTTATAACGCCAATGAGGGGAACGAAAAGTCGAGGTAATTCGTTTGCGCTGTAATGCGGTGGAGTAAGTTTGGGACTTTTTGCCGGCATTTAGTGCGTAGCTCCTCTTTAAAGCCGTGAGTTGACGTACCTCTGCGGTCATCTCCACTTCCCGGCGAGGGGGAGGGGTGGAGGGGGCATTGGCTGAGAACAAGCCATTCTCAGCTCACTTGGAGGCCTCCCCTTCCCCCAGGTCCACACCGAACGGCGTTCTCATTTACTTTCGTTAAGGAGCCGGCAGAGTTCGCAACGGCGACGTGAGACTTTTTGGTGGATATTTTTGAAACATTTTTGTCGCGCGATTCCTGTAAGTGCTTAGCTCTCAGCAGTGCAACAAACAAACGGTCATCTGCATGACGCCGTTGGGTGGTCACAGGATATTTGATTATTCCCTTACCTTAAAGTAAATTTTATTTTAAAGGGATATTATTTTAATTTTTGGTTTCCGTGAAAATATATTTATAATCAAAGGGGAATCATTGTTTTACCAAAATTTAATGTTTTCAGATACCTAATTGATTTTAAACTGAACTGTTAAATTCAAGGCACGAAACTAGCCATGTGACTGAAGACGTGCCGCGCGAACTAGGCAAAAAAAAAAAGAAATATCGTCTACCCTAATAAAATGTCCTCTAGTATTTGCATCAGGTCTGTTGCGCCCTGTTCCAAAATCACTGTAGGTCGTCATTCCAATGGCGGCTGTATGTTGTTTTCTTTTTTGTTGCTCGGATCGCTTGTCTCCTGGAGAATATTTCGGAGCGGATTTTGTGCTGGGCTTGTGAACGTAGTTTGAGGATTTATGGCGCGAGGAAAAAAAGTATTGGAGAACGAGCAATTGCTTTTCGTTACAAGGTGGCTCAATTCGCGTCATCGAACTTTGAACAGGTCCGTTTTCCTGTTGGTTGACAGCATTCGTTTCGAAATAAGAGAGATGTTTTAGTGCCCACGTTTTAAATAAACTGAAAAGTGATTGTTTTTGTTCGGGAACTTTGATTTCAAAGTTGATCGCTTGCCTACCATGTGTTTTTTCTCTTGGCTTTTGGAAATCAGTTTTGTTTTGGCAGTGACATTCGTACGAGAGAAAGCGTTTGTATCCTTTTGTTGTATGAGAGGTTACGCGTGGGGAGAAATATTGTGTATGTCGACGATTTTGTGATTTAGCTTCGCTCAGTGAATGCTTCCATCTTACACAATTTTCTCGTCCGTTTAAATGTCAGATCCTAATTTTATATCGTTTTGACTTCTTGTAGTTGTATATATAAGAAGTGTATTATGCTCGATGCATTTCCATTGACAATAAACATTCTATGTAAAATCAGTGTCTTATGTGACATAGAATACAAAAGTGTATTTAATTTAAAACGAAGAAATTAATTCACCCCAAAGTAACCTATGGTCATAGTAATGAAATGAACAGAGCATTTTGAAGATCATTTTTTATACCTTATATTTTTTTAGATGTACTTTAACGGAAAAAATTCATTTCCAATCATTCCAATGCAATGCAAATGCATTTCCAATCTTATTTCTTGTAAATTTGTGGTTTATGTTCACATTCAGTCAGACCATTTTTACTGCTTTTGGTGATAAATGAATTAGTAGTATTTCATGTTCAACTAATTTTCACTAATTAACATGTCATTTGTTAATATGATTATAGTTATGAAATTTTGTTGTTATTTTTATTTTTAATGTCTCGGTAAGTATCAGGAATGACTGAAAACAAAAGTGGTACAAATAATAATAACAATAGTTCTTTCATTACTTTAATTGGAAATCATTTACTAAGCTGCCTCAGTCAGTAATACGCTTTTATTTAGTGCAGTTAACTCATGATTCTGTAATGCATTTTAAATTTCAGTGTATAATTTCAAAATACGCCTACCCATAGATACAGTACCCATAGTTACAGATAGTTACATCAAGGTTTGTTTGATCTACAACCAAGTTAATGGATAAGGACATTGTTGTACCCTAATCATTTAATTCTTAAGCATTTACATTTTTGCTGACCTAATTTGTGGTCAGTGTTGATAATTGGCATCTCCACTGTGTACATTTATAATTGCCATATTCAGAATATACTCATAGTCCTGCCTAAAAGTGCTATATATATTGTTGCAATTTGACGAGATGTAAATCAAGATCTATCCTTGCAAATCAATGCGTGCCATACGCAGTCTGTGTGCTGTTTGTTAAAATGATTCATGGATATCTCAGAATTTTTCACCCACATGAGTATACTCTAGAATATTTGAAGCCCTACCAACATTTCAATTCTATTACCTCTGAGCATGCAGAAAAAATACATGCTGTTCCAGTCACGATTCTTTTACCATTAGGCCCTTTGATTATTGCATGTTTCCAATAGTTTGTAGTATACCTTTAAAGATTGAATGATGTTTCCGAGGATCTCGTTTTCACATTAAGAAAGATGTACTCTCCACGTTTGGCGGCTTTTCATTTTCAACATTCGCAGTGTTATAATTTCTAACGGGATTTCTGGAAAAGCATGATTTATAATTAAAATACAATAACTTCAATAAAAAATATAGATTTTCCCAATTTTGACAATGGAAAAATGTTACTTCAGTTGACACGAAATATAGAATTATATAAACAACTCGTAGGTTGCAAGGTTGTTTCTTACAAGTAGACATGTATGGGGTGCCCTATCGAAATTGTCACACATTCTCTTCTTTAAAAAAGGTTCCATGCGCTTGTTTCTTCATACACGCACACACATTCAATTTGCATATCTTTGAAACACTACACACAGTTCCACTCCACGATATACAGCGTTTTCGGGATGCGGGCATTTTATATGAGGCAGCTGTCGAAAAAGGAGATGGCCGGTAGGAACAATTTTGAAGTCAATCTTACCGCACCTTTCTTCGAAACCGGAGCGTAATTTGGGCCCTATTTTTTCCATACGGTGACCCATAAAATTCAATGTCCTTGTGGGATGTGGATGAAAGTTCCATCATGCTATCTGAATTTCAGAGAAGAAACACGGAATGGGAGGCGGGAAGATAGTCCCTCATCGGTGATCCTCCAGTTCGAAAGCTGCCCATATAAGGAATTTTATCACCCAAGTCCCCATATGCGGGGGGCTTTTCTATATTGTCGCACAGTGCCGAACCCTTTTGGGGTTTCTCTTCTTTCTTTTTTTTAATTTCGTTTTTCCTTTGCCTTTTGCCAGCGACAGTCGAACTCTCGGAAAACTGATATTTCAAATAAAACTTGCTCTCTGCTAAGGAGCGAGTCGGTGTTTGGAGGCAGAGGTTTGTGTAACTGATAGTAAACTATGAGTTTCGAATATTTAGGACAGCTTGCAGTTCAAACTGCCCTTTTGATGCGAACATTTCTTGTGTGAACGTAGCGCTAAAAATATAGTGCTGACTATTCAGATTAATGTACGTGAGGGGAGGGGTTCAATTTGTAATTCATTTGGAGAAGCATAACAAGAACGCATATGCCACAAAAGGAATATTGTTGGTTGCCTTTACATGTATTAAATTTCAGTATGTTTTAACCTAACACAAGTCGCAGGGTCAATTATTCGAGGTGAATTATTCGTCACAGAGTGGTTAATGTATTACGTTTAGATTTACAATGCTTCTAGCATCATATTGTGCATTGTTTAAAAGTAGATGTAGCCTTTATTTTTACCAAGAAGATAGAGTTGTAAGCCCATAATTAATTGAAGGTTAATAAGATTTCACAGTATTAATACTATACACGTGAAGTTCAACTTTCAGATCTATTGATTACAGTCCCGGTTCCTAAGAATGATCACACTAATTCTAATCAAATGATGGGAGACAGCGCTTGGGGTTCAAGAATCACTGAAACAATAAATTGTAGAATGGCTTCTAATGCACTTTGTATTATTGAATATTTTGTTTTAAATAAATTATAAAATTGATACAAGGAAATAATTCTAATGAATAAGTACATTCATTTCCGCTTTAAATCCTATAAGTTCTCTGGAGGGAACACGAAGTTTTTTCTACAAAATAGAATCCTACTCGGAAGTTTCATTTGCACATTGAGAAATTAAACTATGAAAGACTTTTCAAGACAAGTGAACGTGAGAATTCAGTCGGTACACGGAATTTCTGTGGGCTATTTCGATTTAAAATATATATTGAATGAGATGAAAGTTAAATTAAAGCTCATTAAACATTTTCGGTCGAAAGCTAAAGCAAACGAAATGAATCCGAACTTTAAAGATATGATATCATGCTCCGGAACAAAAGCGGTGTTAAAAAACAGCCAACAACGTTGCATTTAAATACTCAATTTTGCGGAGTAAAAGGTACGAACGGGATTTTGAGTCGGTAATAGAGAATAATTGTAATGCTGACTCAGCCAAAGCAAGAGTTCGACTTCCGCTAAGCGAGTTTAACTGAAACTCGCGGTTTTCCATTAGGCACGCACACACACATGCACACACGGCGTCGAGACATACTGCTGCGCGTTCCACAATATGCATTACACTTCCGCGCACAGCTCGCGCATCGCATCGCACACCGCACCGCCCCTGCCGACCCAGCATGTAACCAATTACGGCAGAACCGCGAGCAAAGGAAAATACGCTGACGCCAGCGCTCCTGTTTCGCCCATTTCTCACACCTGCACGTTGTTTTAGTGAGGGAAGCCTGGGCTGAGTCTGTGCGGTAGAAACACAGATGTTCCATTTTCATATCACATTCTTTTCGTTTTCGTACGTGTTGTCCCATTGGCTGTCTAGCCAGTCATTGGTATTGATTGGTGGGATTTTAATGTGATATAAGTTATGATGAGTGCAAAAAAACTCATGAGGAAGGTTATTGAAACCCGCAATTTTTATGGAGTACCTTTCCGTTGGCAGCGGAACATTTGCTCGCAATTTAGCTGTAGCTGCTCGTCTACATTCTACAAGTTCTTTGTTTTTACTCGCGTCAATAGTGTACTCTATCTGAGCGAAAAAATACGACTTGTTTCATATAGGTATTAGATAATGCCTTGGTTGGCTGGGCTTTTGCTAAATTTGGTGACACCGAGAGCTGTCGTCCATGTGAGTTTAGTTTATGAAATGGTATTAGTGCTGCAAGATTTAAAGGAACTAATGAACTAAAATATATGCCTGGTGTGACTCTGCCAGCAGAATGGCGTTCAAATGAGATCAAAAGTTCTTTTTGAGTTTCATTGTTTTGTCTTTTCCAGTTCGGCAGTGGCTAAACAATTTCATACTAATGCATTTAGGGTCAGTCTGACACAAAATTTGGTAGAATTATTTTACGAGGTGATGTCGAATTTACTTCTCATGAAGAGATATTAACCTGGAGAATGGTTCATCGCTTTGAACATTCGCGTGACCATAGACCAGATCTTGCTTTGTGCTAGGCCTTAGGCGTTCGCGGCGTATGACCCAAAAAGCATTTTCCGAGAGATTTCTCTTTAATGATAGCTGTTTTACGTCGTCATTTCTCATTATTCATTTGCAGTAAAATATGACCTAACATTAACTCTGTGGAAATCTAATCGAATGTATGAAGAGACCATTCTCTGCCTCACACGCAATGTTCTTCAGAGAGGTCGAACAGCTTGCCGGAGGATCGCTTTGATCAGCGCCTTTGTGCAGGTCACAGGAAGGCAGTTCAGAGATCAATCTCGGAGCACTTGTGGATTTCGAGAGCTCTCATGTCTCGACTAAGCGGAGCGGTTGCAATGTTACGAGCTTCACGTACGCTACCCGAGCTTCGTATCAAATCTTAATTAGCCATGCTTTCAGCTCTTGGCACTCGCGTTTGACGATCCGAGAGAAATCGAAGAGATTCCAAGAGTCGATTAAAATGTTGCTGAGATCAAAACTAATGTAATCACACTTTTTTATTTAAAAATTACTGTACATTAGTGTTTGCTGTACCGTCCTTGGTGCGGTTATTTAATGTACAAGCAAAGTAAATTGGGGGTTGAAAACACATGGCGCTTCGTATGGAAGCGAAATCAGTCGCTGGAGAGCAATGCAACTCTCAGAGAAGAACCCCAATAATTATCATTTTTTTCTATCGCGTGAAAGAATGCCTCTTTTTCTCTTTTCCAATGTAGATATCGAATGGAGAACATTGTCTTAAAAGCGCTCGCGCACGATATCAGTCGAGGGAGAATCATCATTGTAGAGAGAAAGAAAAGTATGAAGAGTGTCCCTCTGTCTGCCACCGTCTGGAATCGTCCTTCGATGACGCCGCGTGCACGCTGTGCGGCGCAAACCGAAACGACTAGGGACTTGTGCTCCGTCCGAGAAAGGCACCTCCTCCTGCCGCACCGCCCGTTCACCAGCGCCTCGGCGTGTGTGCGGCGTCCGCCACGCGCCGGGTCGCGCCTCTCCTCGGTGTCATCACCCCCACCGCCGCCGCCGGGCCCCCGCGTCGTCACCAGCGTTGCTGGGCTGCGTCGCCGTGGGCGGCGTCGGTGCGCCAGGCCGGCGGCGGCGGGGGCGGCGGGCGGCCGTCGAGGTGGTCGCGTCGTCACCAGAGGTCGCCAATGCTGGACATGCTGCGCACCTCGATGTCCTGCTGGCGGCTGTACTCGACGGCCTGGCGGCGGCGGCGCTTGGCGCAGTGCGAGAGCGCGGTGGCCAGCGCCGCCGCCACCGCCACGCCCACCGCCAGCAGCACGAACATGCCCGGGTGCGAGCCTCGGAACCCAGCGCCGCCCCCGCCCCCGCCGCTCGCGCTGCCGCCGCCGCCGGCGCCGCCGCCCCCCGCGCCGCTGCTCCCGGTGGCCGCGCGCGCCGCCACCGGCGGCTGGTCCGCCAGCGATGCGTTCTCCAGCAGCAGGCTCTCCGCGCTGCGCCACGCCTCCGCCGTCGTGGTGGTGCTGCTGCTGGCCGTAGACGCGCTCGGCGGCTTCGCCTCTGGCGGCCCCGTCGCGTCCTCCGCCGCCGCCGTCTCCTCGTCGGCGTCCGCCTGCGCGCGCGGCGACTGCCTCCGCGCGTCGTGGTCCTCCTTGAGCTTGCGCCGCGTCTCGTCGATGAAGGAGCCCACCGTCTGCGGCGGGGAGGCGACGGGCACCGCCGCCGCGGCGTCGGCCGGCGGTTTTTCCGCGGACGCTGGCTGTTGCTGCTGCTGCTGGCCGCCGTCGCGTTTGGCCTCGACGCGCGTCAGATTGTCCTCGGCGCTGTCCGGGTTGGGCGTGTACTGGTCGCGCATGATGCTGTCGAAGGGCTTGCTGCTGGCGCGCGCTTCACCGCGCGGCCCGCTCGCCGCCGCGGGCGCTGGCGTCGCCGCCGTGGGCCGCTTGCTGCTCGTGTACGCCCTCGGAGGCGGCGCGCTCGTGGCAAGCACCGCAGCCGCCGTCGTCCGGTTGGGCCTCTTGGTGGTGGAGGAAGTCGCCGTGGTACCGGCGGTCGGGGCGGTGATGTGCCGCGTGGAGGACTGGCTGGTGAGGAAGGACTCGGTGATGGCGGTGCGTGGCGAGGCTGTTTGCGCCGACGTGGAAGCGGTGGGAGATTTGGTCGTCGTGGTCGGCGGTGGAGGGCTCGTAGGAGAAGGTGTGTGGGAAGATGTGAGGCGGGTTGTGGGAGTGTTGGCGGTCGTCGCAGGCGCGGTCGAGGCCGGCGGTTTTCTCGAAGAGAGGGTGACGTGAAGAACGGTGATGTTGAGGAGCACTTTATCTTTCTGTTTGGTGGCGAGGAACGACGACGCTGCTTTCGTGCCGTTCTCCACGACGGCCTTTCTCTTTAAGGTATCGTTCTCGATTTTCTCTGCGGGATTCGTGGACTGTTTGGTCTCACTGGGGATGATGTGGACCAGAGGAGGTGCGAAAGAAGGGAGAGTAGAAGGCTGATAGGTGCGTGGTTGAGTGGGGACGCTGACGGTGGTAGGTACTGTTGCGGGGGATGTGATGATGGAGGATTGTGACGGGGTTGGAGATGATGTGTGGATGACACCCGCGGTAGTCGTGGGCGTAGCAGTTGTGGTGGTCGAGTTCTCCGCGCTCAGTTCCCTGCAGAGAGCGACGAGCGCCGGGCACGTTGAAGTCTCCTCTCGCGCGGTTGTCGACGGCGCCGGCGGCGGCGTCCCGCCCTCTTGGCGGTAGTCGGCGGCGCTGAGCTCGATGAGCGGGCGGCTGCGCAAGGCCGGCGGCGCGGCGCAGGCGGCCCCGCGCAGGATCCTGCGCGCTTCCTCGTCCTGCCTGCGCATCCACTCGGCCAGCCACAGCACGTCGGCGGCGCGCGCACACCCCCAGGGGTTGCCGGCCAGGCGCAGCGCGGCGAGGCGCGGCAGGTAGCCGAAGAGGTCGGCGCGCAGCCGGCTGACGTTGGCGCGCTCCAGGTTGAGGTCGCGCAGCTGTCGGAAGGCCGCGAGCGCCGCCGCGTCGGCCAGCAGCTGGCGCGCCAGCAGCGGGCTGCGGTCCAGCTCGAGGATCTCGAGGTGCTCGGGCGCGCCCACCGGGAAGAGGCCGGCGCCCGCGGCGGCGGTGTCCTCGTCGCGCGGCTTGAGGCGGTCGAGGCGCGACAGGCGCAGCACGCGCAGGCGGCCCGGGCCGGCCAGGGCGTCGGGGGCCAGCGCCAGCAGCGGGTTGGCGGACAGGTCGAGCACCTCGAGGGCGCCGAGCGCCGCCAGCGCGCCGGCCTCCACGGACGACAGCCCGCACTCGCGCAGCGACAGCTCGCGCAGCTTGGGCAGGCCCTGCAGGTCGGCGGCGCGCAGCGCGGCGATGCGGTTGCGCTGCAGGTGTAGGACGGCGAGCGACGCCGGCAGGCTGCGCGGCACGGCCGCCAGCCGGTTGCCGTCCAGGCGCAGCTCGGCCAGGTTGTCGAGGCGGCCCAGCGCGTCCTCCTCCACCTCGGCGACGCGGTTGTCGGAGAGGCGCAGCGCGCGCAGCAGCGGGTAGCTGTCGAGGTCGCCGCGGCGCACGGCGGCCACGGCGTTGCCGGCGAGCGCGAGCGAGCGCACGGAGCGCGTGAGGGCGGCGGGCACCTGGCGCAGGCGCGTGCGCGACGCGTCGACGCGCTGCAGGCGCCGCGACCCCGGCAGCAGGTGTTGCGTGGGGTGCAGCGGGTTGCCGGCCACCAGCAGGTCGGTGAGGCCCGCGAGCGGCGCCAGCACGCCGGGCCACACGGCGCGCAGCGCGTTCTCCGACGCGTCCAGCCGCTGCAGCCGCCCCAGCCCCGCGAAGCACTCCTCCCCCAGCGCCGACACGCGGTTGCGGCTCAGGTTGAGGCTGAGCAGCGCGCCCAGCGCCGAGAAGGTGCCGTTCTCCAGCAGCGACAGCGCGTTGCGCGACAGGTCGAGCGTCTGCAGCGCCGGCAGACCCGCGAAGCAGCCGTCGCCCAGCGTCTCCAGGCGGTTGCCGCTCAGGTTGAGGCGCAGCAGCGCGCCCAGCGACGCGAACGTACCGTTCTCCAACGCGGTGAGGCGGTTCGAAGACAGGTCGAGCTCTTGCAACGCGCCCAACCCCGCGAAACACGACTCGCACAGCGCGTCCAGGCGGTTCTCGCGCAAACTGAGCGTCCGCAGCGCGGCCAGCGGCGCGAGCGTGCCGTTCTCCAGCGCGGAGAGCGCGTTCTCGGAAAGGTCCAGCGCGCGCAGGTCGCGCAGCCCCGCGAAGCATCCCGCGCCCAGCGCTTCCAGCCGGTTGGCCCCCAGCCGCAGGTCCCTAAGCGCCGCCAGCGGCTCGAACACGCCCGCCTCCAGCTCGCGCACGTCGTTCCCCGCGAGGTCGAGCACGAGCAGCGCGGCCAGCCCCTCGAACCACGCGCGCCGCAGCTCGGGCAGGCGGTTGTCGCGCAGGCGGAGCGTGCGCAGCGCGGGCAGGCCGGCGGCGGCGCCGTCCTCCAGCGCGGCCAGGGCGTTGGCGGACAGGTCGAGCGCGCGCAGCGAGGCCGGCAGGTCGCGCAGCGGCGCGGCCGCCAGGCGGTTGGCGCTCGCGTTGAGCCAGCGCAGGTGCGCCAGCGCGCCGAACGCGCCGCGCTCCACGCGCGACACGTTGTTGGCGGAGAGGTCGAGCGTGCGCAGCTGCGGCACGCCGCGCAGCCACCGGCTACTCACCGAGCGGACGGCGTTGGCGGAGAGGTCGAGGCCCCGGAGCGAGGCGAGCGCGCGCGCCGCGGACGCGGACGCCGCCGCCACGCCGGCGTCGTCGAGCGCGTTGTGCGACAGGTCGAGCGCGCGCAGCGGCCGCCGCAGGCACGCGTCGTCCACGCGCCGCAGCCCGCAGCGCGCCAGCGACAGCGCCTGCTCCTCCGCCCCGGCGCCCTCCGACGCCGCCTCCTCCTCCTCCGGCGGCGACCCGGCCGTCGCCGCCAGCGCCAGCCACCACAGCGCCAACGTCACCCAGCACCTCCGCATGGTGGCGTAGCCTCTTCAAGCACCGGCCACACGCATCACTCGACGCACTCTCACTCTTTGACACCTCCTCCTCCTCTAGCACTGGCTGCACTCGTCACTGGAATCCACTCGACACACGAACTCTCGTCGCCGCTCGACGTCGCACCAGCGTTTCTTCCGCCCCTTGTGCATGGCGTCCCGCGCTGCGTCGGCGGCTCCTCCTCCTCTTGTTCGCCGTCTCACTCCCGCCCTCCCTCACCCCCCGTCGGATCTCTTCCTCTCGCGCGCGCCTCTTCAGCGCGTCTTCCGACGACCCGCCTCTCACCGCCCGTGGGGCTCAGGTCGCCGCCCGCATCCACGTCTCACTTTAACCTCACTTCACGAGCACGGCGCAAACACTCGACTCGCGGTTTCGCGTTGCGGGCGCTGCTGCTCCTCTTCGGTCGCTCGCGTTGCGGGCGACTCCCGACCGCCTCCGCCTCCGCGCGCGCGGAGCCGCGGAATGTCAATCAATACGCGCGTAAATTCGCCGGATGTTTTGCCCGAGAGGGCAGCCCCCCGAGTGAGCGAGAGTCGATCGGGTACAGCTTGGGGCCGCGCGCCGGATATGAAAGTTCAATATCCTGTTGTTGATATTTTATTACCGGAGCAAATACTAGTCGGGGGTATAAGCTGCCGGCTTACATCGCGTGCGTCGGATTTGTTGTTTTTCCTGTCCGCCTCCCCCCTCCCCGCTTCTTCCGCCCAACCACCCCGCTGGCGATTCACACACTCACTGAAGCTTTTCCGCGCAGCGGGAGGATGAGTAGGTTTGCTGTGTGTGTGTGTTTTCACGGGTAGAATCCGGCGGTAGAGCGGTTGTCGCGACGGTGCAGTCGGCGTGTTTGCTCAAAGAGACAATTACGGCCGGGTGTTGGTACGAGCGACCGATGCCATTAACGGCGCTCGTGCAAAGCGACCGCGTCGGCGGCGACAGCCGGACGCGGACGGCGGCGGGCGCGACGCCGCGCTCGGCCGGGCACAGTAGCAGCGGCGGCAGCGCGGGGATCAGCAGCCGCTGCGGACGGCGGCAGCAGCAGGAGCCGGCGTCGCCGCCACTGCGGACGGCATGCGCCAAGCCGCGCCCCGGGCACAGACGCCCGCTCGCCCGCCCCCTGCGACGTCTCGGCCCGGCACGCGCCCCGCAAACTTCCCCTTTAAATCTCGCGACGACACCCTCCGACGGCGACGGACCCGCCCGTCCTCGTCTTCCGACTCGGCGCCACTCACACGCTCGCTCACTTGGTTCTTGTCGCACTCGCCACGCACACTCACGCACCGGCTGCCGCGCGACTGTCACTGACGCGGCTCTTCGCCGAGTGCCGCCTTTTTTTTTCGCTCGTCCTGGCGCGCGCGCGCGAGCGGGCGTCCCTTTGCCGGCTATCGCTTTCGGAATAGCAGCACCCTCCCCCTTCTCTCCTTTTTTTATTCCCCACCCACCCGGCCGCTCCGCTTCACTCGGACGGACGTGCGAAAGAAGGACGACTCCTCGCGGAAGACGCGTACGAATGTCTTTCCCTCGCTCGCGCCGTCTTTCCCTTTTCTCTTCTCTGCTGCGTCGCGCCCGCCGTCTTCTTCAGTGGCGCACCCGGGAGTCGCGTTTCTGTTTACATTTAATTCCCAGTCGTAACGAAGAGTTGCGGAGATTTTTTTGTATACATAAAAAGTTGTGTTTTTTTTCTCTTCCTCTGCCCTCCCGCGGCCGGCGTGATGTGTATTTTTAATTTGCAACTCGGAAAAACGCAGCGCGCGCGCGGTCGCGACCCGGAGACGAAACGGGGCGCGCGGCCACCGCCGGCGGGCGAGCCGGGTGCCGAGGGGAGGAGCGTCAGCGGGAGCGCGGCGGGCGCTGCGGCGGACGGGCGCGGGCTGCGGCGGCGGCTGTTGCTGCTGCTGCAACGGCGGGAGAGCGGCGCGTCCGGCAGGCGAGCGGGCTGGCGCGCGGAGTGGCACTCGCGACGGCGGCGGCGTCAATCGACGGGGTCGGCGCACGCGAGGGCGAGACGCTGCGCCCGCTCTCTCACCCGGGGAGCTGCGCGGAGCGTGTGGGGGCGTAGCGCGCGCGCGCGTTCGGGCTCGGCCCTCACCACTGGCTCGCCGCGGGGACACTGAGCTGCGCCGCCGGCGCGCCGGGCCCGTATATCTCCGGCAGGGCGGCGTGCGCATGCGTGGCCCGCCGCCGACGCTGCCACCACTGTGCCGCCGCCCCCGCCGCCGCCGCCGGCGGATCGAACGGGGAAGCAACCCCTCTCCCCGACTGAGCGGGTGGTGGTGGTGGTGGTGGTGACGGGCGACCTTCCAGTGTAGGCAGGGTGCTGGGCGGACCGGCTGCCTCTGCCGGATGGTCGGGGGTGTGAGAGGCGGCGGTGGTGGTGATGGGCGACCTTCCAGGGGGAGGCAGGATGCTGCGTGGACCGGCTGCCTCTGCCGTGTATGGGGCGGCGGCGGTAGTGGTGGCGGTGATGGTTACGATTTGCCCTGCGAGCTACGCCCGGATCTCGGGAATTATCTGGATATTCTGATATCCGAATGCAGCGCGAATGAAACGTCTGGTTGCACGGACGTTAATTATTAAAGTTGACTATCGCGTGGCATGTTACCGTAATTGATACCCGGTTCTTCGTTAATGTGCTTTAACGTCCTTTATTTTCTTTTTTTAAATGCGTTTCATCTTTGCGATAAACGCGGTCGGCCATTCATCGCATAGTTTTTCTCCGGGTAATGTGGCAAAACAGTTTGAATATGCATATTGTTGGAAGCGATGTAGAGTAATTCAAGCAGCGGTGGTCGCGTGTAATGCGGTTGAACCGCTTAGATTGGTTTCCCTCACGGCTCGGTACTTTTGGGTTCAGGAGAGCGTGCGGTGCATTGTAACTCGCCGCCCCGTCTTGTACTCCCTAACGGTCGCCGGCTGTTCTGTTGCAGCTGCTGCGACTGGGTCGTTTTACGCCGAATCACGGCGTTCTCACGATGCGCGTTCGTCTCTACATGTTATCTTTTGGTTTTGCCTGTGTTTGTTTTCTCGCTTTCCTCTACGCTCTTCGCCGTTGCTCCCCATAGTCCGCTCACCTCCTCCGGTCCCTTAACATTTATTTTGCAAATTTTAAATTTTTAATGGAAGTTGTTCACTTCTCGGGGATATAAGAAATTAAATTGATATTAAATTGTTGTGTAAACATTTTGGAAATAAAGCGTCATGTGTGTTAGGTAAGTAATTATTTTCGAGCTTTATCTTTATAAACAGTTATTTTAAATGAGTTTTTGTGGAATTGTAAGGTCATCCATATCCTGTAGTAGTTAAGAAATGGCATAAGTAATTCATTGCATTTACAAGTTTTAGTACATTTAGATAATATTTCTTAATTTGGGAGTATGAGAATGAAACATTTTTAATTTCTGCAACTCCTTTTTGCACATTTTTGTTATTTACTAATTTCGTGGCACGCAATTCGTGCGTATTGTTTAAGCCCAGTCGTGTTCCCTATATCATATTTCGCCTCCATCTGAAAAGCGTTTTGTTTGTAACAGTTCTGTCACTTTCACCTGTCTGTAGCCGTTAGTCTCCTTCATTCTGTCAGTTGTCGTAACTACGTGATATGCTAGAGCGGTTATGATTAAGAAAATAATTAAATGGATATCGTTTTCAGAATGCATTCAAAACCGTTCTAAACATATTGACAACTTTCATTCTGCTATAACAAATACTATAATGTAGCGGTCAAAACGAAAAGTTACTTTAGCAGAATTTTACTAATAGCTTGAAAATAAAGAGTACTAGTTTTAAAAAGTCGTCATTATATGTGCTGCGAGGGAGTCGGTCCATGGGCCACAGTCGTAAGAACTGGTTTGGAAGGCCGTTGCGTGCTCTCGGCCGCCTGCAGTGCCTCTGCCGCCTTCGTGTAACTCTATTAGATGCCTTTGCTGCTCCGCCCACTTTTCCTTTCCGTTCTCAGATCCCGCCGCTTTTCCTGGCCTCGTCAGTCTCATCTCTAGTTGCTATAGTCATCGCCCCTCTTCCATCACCATCCACGTCCGTTCGTACTCTTCGGCATCACCAAGGTTTCGATTATCATTGTTGCCGCTGCCATATCCTTTGCACTCGTTACTCCAATACAAAGTCCTTGCCTCCAAACACCCGCGGCATCGTCTCACTGACACAATATCGTCTGACTGTTGCCAGCTCTCTCGACGTCCTAGTCACTCTTCAGTCTTCATCACTACCATCGCCACACGGCGAACATCCAACCTCCCTGCTCTGTCCCGCCCTCATCCGCTCTGCCCCGCCCCTCCCCTGCCCTGCCCTGCCCCTCCCCGCTCCACCCTGCCTTGCCCTGCCGTGCCCGACCCCGCCCTGCCCGGTCCAACCCTGCAACTTTCTACCCCGTCCTTCCGTTCCGTCCCGTCCCGCTCGAACCAACCTCGGCCCGTCCCGCTCCGCCCCGCGCCGCCTTGCCCCATCCCGTCTCTCCTAGTCGCGTCCCGTTCCGTTACGCCCCGCCCCACCCTGACCCGTCACGCCCAGCAGCGCCCCGTCGTGCCCCACCCCATCCCTACGCTTTTTACCCCGCCCTCTCCCGTCCCGTTCCATCCTATTCTGTCCACCCCTCCTTGCCCGACCATGTCAGACTTAAGGCCCATTCACAATGCAAACATAAGCATAAGCATGGCGTTAACATAAAAGTTAGGACTACGTCTACAAGTGGACTCATTCACAATGCGTTCGCATAAGCATAACACGTAAGACGTTAACTTAAGAGCTTGCAAGCTTCTGTGCTATGCTTATGTCAGACATAAGGAATGAGCCAATCACAGTTCGTTAACTCAAAATCGAGTATCGAAGTCGATGGGCGAACTATTCGTGTCGATTCGTGTGCTGCGTCTCATAACCAATAGAAACTCTTATTTTGCCTGTGTTTATGTTCGACATTGTAAATACGCCAACTCTTCGCTTGTGTTAATGTCTATGTCTATGTGTTATGCTTATGTTTGTGATTGCATTGTGAATGGGCCTTTAAGCCCCTCCTCCATGCCGGCCCCCGCCCGCTTCCACTCGTGCCCCGTCCCGACCCGCCTCCTGAACCCGCCGCTTCACACGTCCCGCCCGGCCTTCGGTTCATCAGCGCTTGCACCTGAGATGCCGCGTCCCGTCGACCGGCTGGCTTCCTGCCTGCCTGCCCGCCCGTCCGCTCCGCTCGCTTACCTGCTGCCTGCCTGGCAGACCGTCCGCCGCTGCGGCTCCGGTCCGGACCGCGAGCTGCGTTGGGATTTTGTTTCTCTCTCTTTCCCCCCTCTCTCTCTATCTCTATCTCTGTTTTTCCGCCCTACCTCGCTCCGTCCCTCTCTCTCCCTCGCTCTTTTTTTCTCTCTCTCTCCGTGGCCCGCCCCTCCTCGTGGGCGGGTGCATTCCGAGGGAAGAGGGGGCGAGGGCGGCAGCGGAGGAGCGTGACCCTGTGAAGGATACGCCGACCCCCCCTCGCGTTGATGGAGGTGTAAGCTGTTTTTATGCGGGAGGCTTACCGGCAGTAATTTATCGCTAGTTGAATGTGGATTCTTGGTTTCATGATAGTGTGCGGTTCTGAGCTGTTTTCCGTCTCGCGGTCGCCGTAAATTTTTATGGACTAGTTGGCTACAAAGTACTACTCCTTTGGCAATTTTTATGTGGCATCTTGCAGAAATATTTAAATGAGAATCGTTTTATACTAAAAAAGAAAGTGATGTCCATCCCCGAAGTTCTATACCGCTCGTAAAATCAAGCTTTAGATCTACTGCTTCCTTTTTTGTCTTTATTGGACAATTTCGGCAATAGTGCAAGGCAGATTCGTACTTATTTCTTGCCTATTCTTTTTTTGCAAATCTAGCAAAGCACATGTGTGGGTACGATTCTAAAGGGGAATAGTTTCCGACTGGTGGGCTCGTGCAATACGATGCTCAATGCCCAAGGAATGGCTTTATTCTCTAACCCTGCACATCGTTTCGTGTATTTGCTGCTCTGCTCGACAATTGTTGTCACCAGCATCTTGCGAAGTTTCAGTTTGTGCGACCGTAGAATGTGTATGGAGTGAGGCGCTTGAAATGCCGAAAAAAATATTTTTTGCTAATGATAACATCGGGGTAGTGTTGTGCGACACGAAAAAGATCCAAATTCACCAATTGAAAGTTCAAAGGATGATATCGCTATGTATTGCCAACGGTCGACAATAATTAAACAGCAATGTGAAATAAAGTGTGATGTCGGTTATTGAAATCTTGATTTGTCATTTTCCTGAAAAATGTAAGATAATTGATTCGATTTTGAGTATTGTGAATGCAGATGCTTATGATAAATGTGCGAAAATATTTCAAACATCAATCATCCTCTCTGTCTCTTTCTTTTGGAACTGTTTCAATTCTTGGTTCATTGAACCGTATTTTGTTCACATTTCCACTCTCTTGTCAATGCAGTCTGTTTCTCGAAACATTAAATTTTTTTCTGTTGGCTTGTTTGTAGGGGTCGAGTGATCAGTCACTCTATCTAAAGAAACCTGGCGAAGTTGCAATAGTATTATTTACAATGTGCCTTTTTGTTTACTGCTTTGTGACAACTAACGATTTGTTGTCTGTTACTGCTGCACCAGAGATTAAATAGCCAGTGATCTCCTTTGTTCATTCCTGAAACACCATAGACAAAGATACAGGTACACAGGTTCAATTTCCAAGTGTTTCACAATGTTTTTAAAAAAAATGATATCTGAGGTAGTGTGGGTATTTCGAGCTCATTTTTTCCTTTCTTTTGTAAGTTGACACAAGATCATGTCGGTGCCATAGTGTTGGTAATCGCCCTGCTCGAAACAATTGCAGGTTAAGAGTCCTCTGTATCATGTTCTCATGTGCGTGAATAACGAAATCTAATACTATAGACCAGATCTGTTCACGAAACTGCTGGTATTCTGTGAGTTGCGCTCACAGGCTGGAAGACACTCGACTATCTGCTCGCAAGGGGGGAGGGAGGCGAGGTAATAGGGAAAGGAGAAGCTGGGAGAGCCGACTGGGAAAGGATTGGAGAAAAGCTCCAGTGTTTCGCACTAACGATAAAATCAACATCATTTTTAACGATTTCGTAATATCTTGGCGACATGTAGGCTTAATGTTACAAATATACTAAAATTATTTCTCTCGATGTTTTGAAGAGGCATTTCTTTTGGATGGATTTTGGGCGAAATTGACGAGAATCTTATTCCCAGTGTTTCCACACGTGAAAATTAAAGTCCCATTATATATTTATACATCATGTTACTGCTCAATTTCATAAATTAATATTGAAAGGAAACGGTAACCCCATACGTCTTATAAACTATATTTTGAGATAACGAATTGAGATAAATTAAAGCGATAATACTAACGTATTTCGCGAGAACGAAACTTGAAAAATTCGCCATAAAATCAATAGAAAATTTACGCGAAAAATGATGCTCTCGGTTTTTGTGACAGGGCAACCAGCTGCTTTGCATTTTTCTTCGTCGAGAGGTGGCAGTGATCTGCCGGATGGGGAGATCCGGCGCTGACTTAACCGTTGACTTGCTGGGTTTTCCCCAACCAGGCGACTCCCACTAGCGGGGAACCGTTCATCTGGGACAAGCTCTAAGCTCCGTCTTGTCTCCAGACATGTGTGGTTGAGGTAGTGTGTGTGTGTAAAGGGAGAGGATGGGACAAGGAAGAGGAAGAAAAGATCGTCCCCCGTAGAGTCCCGTTTTTTAGGGTACTGCTCCGGTTTTCGCATGGTGTTGATCGGAGAAGCCATCCGCGCACCCGACCGCTAAAATTCTCCTCCAGATAGCCGCTGAATTCGACCTAGTTATGTACCTTTACTTCGATATTTCTATAGTTGCCGATGACATGCCATTGTTACACCTCCTGCCTTATAAAATGAATCTTTTTAATTCACGAACGTCCTTTTCAACTGGGCTCGTGGCCTGATAAATGTGCTTATCGCTGTTAAAAAGATTCTGAGAAATTCTGCCACCGTCATGACTCGAATCCTAAGGCCTCCCGGTCAGAGGCACTGCAGTAACATCAATTTATACCCCTGAGCCACCTAGCCAGTATCGACTCTAGGTAGTGATTCGAATTCACATCTTGATTCGAATTCACATCTTTCTGAAGTAGAATTTGTCGACCGGCTACTCGCATTGTTTTTTCTTGGTTTCTTCAATTCGTACCAGGCGAATGCCGGATTGGGGTCCCCAAAAAATAGACCGTGAACCGCACTCGTCCTTTCTGTCCTCATCCTTTCTCCCATTTTTTCCTCTTACATACACACATACGCTTATCATACATATCGGGAACTTTAGAGCCTGTCCAGGATCTGGGATGGTGGCCCGCTGGTGGTGTCTAGAGGGAGAGATTCGCAAATGGACGTGTTGATCGTCGCTGAATCTCAGGTTTGAACTGGGGAGGAATACTGCATCCTCTCGGTAACACGCACTACACTGGCAGGGCAAATCACCATTGTAGTTCCCGCGCCAGGTATCACGAAATACTCACTCGTTCTCTTCTTGGTTTGGACTCTCAAAGGACACACCTTATGCCTTCTGGTTGCTCTCTATCTTGAATCCATCTCTATATTCACATAGCGAGAGTGACAATGCGAAGTATGAAGTGGTAGAATAGAAAGAAAATTGCGCTGGAAGCAGCAACGAAATGGGAACAACCCATTTGTTTTCTAGTTTTCCAGGGGTGATATTGCAGATTTGGTATTGGTACCAAATCGATTTGACAGTATCGTTACCAATATTAGGAATACTTGAGTTTCCTGATTATAAATGTTGAAGGAATCAATTGGAGGTGTTGGAACATCGCAGAAGGGCTTCACTAAGGATGTTAATCCTTAGTGAAGCCCTTCTGCGATGTTCCAACGCCTGGAAGTGGCGTTTTGCTATTTTGCCCTTTTGATACCTGTCCTACGTTTCAATTGTCGGATCCT
Organism: Teleogryllus occipitalis; assembly: GCA_011170035.1. Taxonomy (NCBI): domain Eukaryota; kingdom Metazoa; phylum Arthropoda; class Insecta; order Orthoptera; family Gryllidae; genus Teleogryllus; species Teleogryllus occipitalis. The sequence goes on along the minus strand of BLKR01009058.1, from coordinate 76,818 downwards.
ATTTTTGATCTGCTATATCGACCTTGCATCTTCTATTATTTTAATTATTAATACTCTTTCCAGATATTGTTCCCATTTTCAATTTATCAAGTAAATCACATTACTTCGTTTTATCTTTTGTGTTAATTTTATAAGTACTTGTAGAAAACCATTCTTCATGTACCATTATTCAATTCAAGTATATGGAAGTGATTTTCAAAACTACGTTCTTTCTATTCCTCTCCATTTTGCAGATCTTTGTTTTCCCCTGAGCCTTATTTCCTGCATTAGACTTGCTTTCCTTTTTGACTCAATTTTCATATGAATCGTGCTAGTCTTTCTCATTTTAACCTTCCTCTCCATGCGCCGTTCTTCGCGAGTGTATCTTGCCCTGCCCTCTCCAACATCCCCCTCCTACCCCATTCCATTGGAGCCCCACTCCACTTCCGCTCTGCTCCTCACCTGCCTCCGCCCCTTCCCGGTCCTGCCCAGCCTCGCATCGTTCCTTTCCGACCCAGCTTGGTCTTCTCCGACCCCCCTCAGCCCTGCACGAAGCCCCGTCCCTCCCCGCGCCATTTCAACCCACTGCCCCTCTTCGAGCTTCTTCACACCCGAGCCGCGGCATCTTACTTAATTCCTGTGATCTTCCCGTGTCAGAAGCGGGAGCTCGCCGCTCCGGTGCCATTACTCTTGCGCTCCTATCTTAAATTGCGAGCGTGTTGGCGCCGTCCGGAGCAGCGCCCGTCCGTCTCGCGTCTACCTGCCCCTCGCCCCGTCTGCCACCTCCATCGAACCCGCTCCCCCCACCCCCGCACCCCCAGGCCCTCCTTGTCACAGACCGAGAGAGATGGCTCAGTGCATCATCTGATGTCACTGCGGTGCCTGTGACCGGGAGGTCCTAGGTTCGAGGCCCGACGGCGGCAGCATTTTCGACACTAGCTCGTCAGCTAGGTCGAATTCAGTCGCTGTCTGGAGGAGAATTCTAGCGGCCGGCTGCTCTGATCCGGAGTTTTCTGTGGTTTCTCCGATCAACACGAGCGAATGCCGGAACAGTACCCTAACAATCTGGCCACGGACCGCGCGCGATCAAGGGAGAGGTAGCTTCCTTGTCCTATCCTCACCCCTTTCACACACTTACACTAACGTGCACACTACCACTCATGCCGGGAGACCGGTCGGGGACTTAGGACTTGTCCCGACTGGGACGGTTCCCCGCTGGTGGGAGATACCTGGTTAGGGAAAACCCTTGTTGACTGTAGGTCGGCGCCGGATCTCGCTACCGAGCACCGCCACCACACGATGAAAAAGCTTGCACTACATTTACGGGACTAATGACCTAGGTAGTTGACGAGCCCGGAATCACTAACAATTGATCAAGCAATCCTCGCCACAGACCTACTCCCCCCCGCGCCGACCTACTCATCACTGACCGTCGCGCTGCCGCCCCATTCTCATGCCCGTCTCCGCCCCTCAGAGAGCGGGGCTGTAAAGGCGCTCGCTTAATTTTCGAAAATGAAAATTAAGCGAGCGCCTTTTCGGATTGCTGTCATGATTGCGAGTGTATCGACATCATTGCTTGTGAAGTAGAATTTTTTATTGTAAATTTTATTGTTTTTATATAGCTCGTGAGAATTTTTAGATGGAAAAACAACTTTTCTTAAAATTTAAATCGATTTCATAAAAAAAGGGTTATGTAAATGAAACACTTTCTTCCTCGTAAAAAAGTATGAATATATAATTTATTAAATTGACAAAATTCAGACATTGTTATTTTAAATTTTTTATGACAGATTAAAGTTCTTAAAATAATTTATCAAAAATACACTGTAAATTTTAATCCAAAATTATTAATAAAGGCAACATGTGTATGATTGTATGGATGTGCAATAAAATTTATTAATACATTTTGTGCACTTAAATATTAATTTGTTTGTTCTTATTAATTAAAATGATTGCAGGCCGTGAAAAAGTCCAAATTAATAAATTTTATGTATAATAAACAAATGTGTTGATGATTTAAAACTGGTTTATAAAAAAATGTTTCATTGAAATCTTCCATTTCGGTCGATATTCAAAACGAAAACATTCGTGAATTAGATCTTAATTGCACCCTGAGTAATTTCTTAAATCTTGTTAAATTTTGTCTTCACTGTTATTGAGAAAATTACATTCGTATATGGAGAATTATGTAATACCGTGTCAAAAAACCAGGGCTAGTCCTCACCCAAATTGAGTATCAAGATAAGTTCTGTCCCTCCCATCAGTGTAAGAACCCAGAACCGCGCCAACCCTAGGGCCAGCAGTACCCCGTACAATGGCGGCATTTGTGAAAGAGCTTAAAAATTAAGGCATTTTTTAAATATGTGTATTATTTTTACATTTTTTTATTTTAAGCGAGAAAACTTACTCTGTTGTTTAGAAAATAAAAACCCTCGTTTAGTCTTTAATTGTGGTCCGAAAAAAGTAAATAGACTAATACAGAGGTATAATTAAAACAATTTTTGGAGATTTAACTAATTCGGATACTTTAATATCGGGTTTTTTTATGATTCTTGCAGCAAATGTGAAATGCCGCTCGACTTCATAGTCAAAAGTGTGTATAAGCTAAATAAAATCTATGTAAAAACCTCCAAATCATTAAAACATCAGGCGGCAAACCAATTTGCACAAGGGCGCGATTTACCTTTGCGCGGCCCTGTACGAGCAGCTACCATCGCTAGTATCAACTCTTTGGTAGTGGTAGTGGTAGTGATGGCGGTGGCGATGGCCCTCGCTGTGGCCAGGGCGGAGGAAGTGTGCGTGGTGGTGGTGGTGGTGGTGGTGACGGCGGCAGCGGTCGCCAGATTGCAATGGTGTCGACAAAGAAAGAAGCATCCGAGGCGGCGCAGGGGCGATTCGGGCAGTGCCATGAACATCTGGAATTTGAAATGGAAATCAAATGGCGGTGGCAGATCGCGTTGCGGAGATGACAAATGGAAAATGGATGGCGCCGGTCACCGGGATTGCGAATCCGTTGCGGGGGCCAGGGACGGCGGCCGGGGCGCGCGAGCGGTGAAAAGAGATCCAACGACTTCGTGCGGAGAGCGTGATAGCAACTCGTCGGCGAGTGGCATTTATTGGAGATCGCCTCGGAGAAAATCGCATATACAGTCGACTCCGGGTATAGTGAACTTAAGTCACTGTTCCCGTCTCGCTTACATAACAAATAAGCATAAGATGATTCGGTTATAGTAAATCGAAACCTCGGCTATAGTGAACATAGGAAATAAGTTCTGAAAATTAATTGAATCTCGTATCTTATTAGGCGATTAAATGGGCTTTCGGAGAGTGGGACGGTGTTCCAAAAATGCAAGAGGCATTGAAAAGTGTCAAGACTGCATTACGATACTTAAGAGATAAAGAATAATGCAGAATCAAGTATGGAGAGAGCACGAATTTTGAAGAAGGATTTAGAGAAATTACTAAAAGAAAAATATACGAAGCAAACAATTAACAATAATTGATCTTTTAAGTACAAATAAAGGTATTGAATTTTTTGAGTTAATGCTGTTAATGAATTTTGCTGTACCTTTATATTAATAAAGTCATTGTGGAGGAATGCCATTTTATTTTGGCATCATCGGATGTTGCGAACCTCTCATAAAGTGAACCAAACATGTTAGTCCGTAGAAGTTCACTATAACCGTAGTCGACTGTTCTCCGATTTGGACGGCGTGGCTCTTCAAGGTCATGAGCTGGACGGAGAGGGGGGTCACTGTCGTCCAATCGGGTGCTTCGTTACGACTTAAATTTTTGGTATTGGAGCTCCCGATATTACGGATTAGGTGACACTGTTCCCCTGACCTTCCAGTTTGTGTCATTGAAGTGGGGAGGAGGGGGGAGGGCAAAACCAAAGAGCTAGTCCAGACCCCCAAAACAATTAGAAAACTAACTAGTACGAGAAAATCTGCGCCATTCAGTGTCACCACTAGTTTTTATTCTCTTGTCCTCCTTCAAGTTATTTTGTACTTACATTCAAAGGCGAAAATAATCGAACAGAATATATGTAATTTTTATCTTCATCATTAATTGAACAAAAAAATTAAAATGTATAGCTTTTTCTGCGAATTACCAAAATATTCTTACAGCCAATTGGTTTGTGACAGTTGATCTATAAGACCGTTTGTAACTTTCTCGCTACGGAGTAGAGAGAGAGTTGTGTAATGCTACGCGAAAGAAAACAATTTTCGGCAAAACAACTCTTATTACAGGGCCCTGATAACGAAAAAGTGGATAAATTCCGTTGCTAAATGTAGGGGAAAATCCTCTTACACGTGGTGTAGCCAGAAACCATGTTTGGGTCCTTGGTGCCGAAAAATCGAATGACGGCAAAACGTCTGCCCTCCCGCCCGCCCGTCCGTGAACAACGCTAGCGGCTAAACCGTTCAGCCGATTTTCTCCAAAATTGATATTCCCCAATCGATTTGGCTGATGTCGCAGCCTCTTGAATTTGAAACCGATATTTTAATTTTTTTGGGGGGAAGGGGGTATACTTTACATGAAGCCACTGGGACATTTTTCTAATTTTCAAAAAAATGGCCCCTTCGTTTTTGATTAAATTTTGTTGTTGGATTGTGTGATGAACTTTTTAAGAGAATGGTGCAAGTCTCATGTTCGTTGAAATGACCAATTTTGTAAAAATTGCAAAAGTTCAAAATTTTCTCGGAGTATTCCTATAACTAAAATACTAAAGATATTTTTTTTTCCTTTAAAGAAATCTGATCCTTAAAGATATATTTTGAAATAATGTTATGTACAATTTTTCGAAAATTTGAGTGCTTTTCCAGTAATTTTATGTGAAAATACGGACGAGTAAGTACGTGCTGTTTTAACACCACTAGTTGTATTGATTCGAGTTCCGAGTTAGAACGGTTTCGTTAGCTATCAAGCATTTTAGGCTGGTGAACTTGGTGACCGATGAGATCGATGTATTATTTCATAGCCTCATAGTAGAACGGGATGGTCTAGCGTCTTTGTATTGCTTCAATAGAATTTTGTTCATCCTGTTTGATTTTCTGTTAGGTAGTTATTTTTAATCTTCTTTACTTTTAATCGTATTCAGTATTGCTTAAGTCTTGTCGTCGGAACTGTGTGAATGTCTTCGAATTGTTCCTAATTGAGAAGTCTGTTGCAGAAATTTTATCGGTTCCGGTGCAGTGTGCCACGTTCACATTCAGTGTTTTCCATGCACCTTTCTATTCGTCTTCATGGCTCCCTCCAGGTGTGCCATGGGTAGTACTGTTTTCTCCCCTCAATTTTATCTCTTGAGTTAGTAATATTTGCTTCAAAATCGGTTTAGTGTGTGTATTTGGAAAATTCGAGAAAGCTTTAAAATAGCGTATATGAACCTGCTGTGTGATTTGTGTTGTTTTCCTTTCACAGACTATTATTTTTACCGGAGGTCCTATAATATTTTCCATGTAAAATCGTTTCAATTGCTTACATTGCCTTCTAAAATTAATATTAATATTTTAGAATTTCTTTTACGTAGAAGGTCTGTCATGGCATAACAGATTGTAATTACTCCATTCAGTCAGCTACGTATTGTTTTGTGGATAATGTATATAGTTTACAATATAACGTATAACTGGAGCAAGCAGAGAGAGAATTTTTACAAATTAAAACAGATGGGTAAAGCCGTTGCTATTATTGTGGTGATAAAAGCAAATAGAAAAGCGAGAGCTAGTCATACTGCCAGAAAAACAAATGCGTATGCAAATAAAGATACACCACTGAACCAGAATACAAAATGCTCTCAGCAATGAAGTGATTAAGATGCCAAGACCGTCAGAAGATTAATGAGAATTAAGAGATGAAGACAAAAGGCCCACGATAGAAATGAGTGGAAGCGCATTAGGCAGAACAGTAGAGATCCTCTCGAGGGTCTTGCGAGAGGAAAACACTATTCTCTCCTGCCGTTCCGGGAATTTCGTTTCGTCCTTTCTTTTTATCGGCGGGCCCCGCCCCTCATTTTCCGGCGCGCGTTCTCTCGGAATGCCCGTTTAGCGAGCAGTCGTTTCGCTGTCCTCTCCCGGGTCCAGTTGGCCGTCGAACGTCGGCACGGTCGATAAACACCTGACGGTCATATCGCGCCACCGTCGCTGCCGCCACGCTGATCCTCTGCCTACTTCACTCGCAGCACAGCTCGACCGCGTCATGGGGCTTACGGCCGCGGAGGCGGTGATAATAGGAAGGGTAGAGAAGTTTGCAAGGAATGTGATGATATACAATAACGAAAGTGTACGAAATGAAACTTGTTGTAATCGTTAGAAATATAAGATTTTTTTTTCTAAACTAGTTTTTAACGCACATTAAATTTTTTTCAATTCAGATTTGCGCCATCACCCACCATTTTTCTACAATAACGAATCCCTTTATTACACTAAACATCGGCCATATTCCATTTCCTTATAAATAGTGTTAGTGAATCTTACTCGGAAATGTAAACTCCCACATCTCTTGTTAACTGCTTCGGGATTTTCCTTGTATAACATCCAGCATAAATTTGCCATCTTGATGTCATTCCCACTGGTAGTGTTGCTCCTTTGTTCTGATGATTTGGGGGAAACACTCATCTTCTTCATCACTCACGTCACCGAGGTTATCGCGGAAAAAATCTAAATGAGTGTAGAAAGTGTAACTTAAGTGATATTCTACAGCCTGATTTGTTAAATGTACTCAAAAGTCTCTTTATTCCATTAACAAAATCTGATGATTTGTTTTTCGTTCATATCTATACACCCACTAAAAAATAGTCCAAGCCTCTGGAGTCATCGTTTGTGTGAACGTGTCTTTTAAAATCCCTCGGTTTTGGGAAGATTCCTTCCTTCATTTTTGCTACGCTACTTTTTGGAAATTCACAGAGATATTGGAATGCTCCACAGTTTGCCTTTCCCATCTTCTTCACCAGACAACGTATCCAGGTTTTGTTAATGAAGAGGAGGGAGAAATATCATGTTGGGATCAACGAGAGGAATATTCGAACCATTATTTTCCAGACTCATAAGTAACTCTTCTGTTTTGTCTCTTTTTAATGTTTTTAGATCCACTAGTCGAAACCAAGCTCCTTTCATCCCCAGCAACAGCAGTTTCAGAAGGAACGGCTTTACCGTTGGGGATTCCCAGTCACCACATGAAAACGTCATATCTCAAAAACTATACGTGCACAATACAAAAACTATACGTATATTAGAGAAAATCTAAGCATAATATTTGGAATCTGGGTGTGACACAGTAAATTTCGCATATTTTCTTTTCTGTTGATTTTTCAGTGTTGACTAGGTAAGTCCTTAATTGGGTTGATAATTCGCACGTTCGCAATATTAAAACCATCTTATCACAAAAATGATACATGCTAGAGAAATAGGAAGTAGAGTCACATCTGTGAAAATACATAATAGATGGAGTTGCTAAATGGCACAAATAAAATCGCACCAATGGAGAAAAAGTCTGTTAATGTGTTGATTAGTGAGAAGGTCGTAGGTGCTGTCACAAGAACGCCAAAATCAGAGGCGTAGATTTTCATGGAAGTGATGCCAAAGGCACGGGTCTGGTGATGTGCGAGTGTCTGCGACGATAGCAACGGCTGCATCCACGACGGTTTTACCGGCGACGGTTAACGTGAAAGCGACGCCATTAGAAGTGGTGGGTGCTGATGTAGTCTAACAGAAGTTGATTCGTGTCCGTGGCGTTGGCAGTGGCATCGGCCGTAGCGGGGAGGGCGGCGTCAGCGAAAGCGCAGGACGACAGGGGCGGCTGTGGCTGCGGCGGTCGACAGAGCGCTGAACGGAGCGTTGCAAGCGATGCGCGTCGTTGAGGCGGTGCGTGGGGTGGGGGCGGGGTGGGGCAGAGCTGGGGAAAGGGAGGGGGCGGGGCGCGGCGAGGACCCGTCAGAGCGGCCCAGCGCGCCCTGTTGCGTCTCCGGGCGCCGCACCTGCGCCCATCCGATTACGAGGCTCGGCTTCGCTCCCCCCATCCCCCCCCCCCCCGACGGCGTCAGCGCCCGCGTCACCACCCTGGGACCGGCTGGCGCGCCACCGCCCGTCCGCTGCGGCAATCGCCTCAGGAGCTCTCTCGCCCGCGGCGGGCGCTCGCTCGCTTCGCCCAAGGAACTTGCGTCGGCTTTTCCGATGTGGATGCCGAAAGAAATCTCTGTCGTTACGTCACTATTGGAACTTAAGGGGTTTATTCGGTTGGTTTCATGTACGAGTTATACCCATTTGTGTGTGCCTACGTTCGTTATTCTGGATTTCTTTTTAATTCGTTCAGTTATCGTGGAGAGTGCATTCTGGAAAAGCTTGGCGAAGTAAAAAAAATATGTAAAATAATAAAAAATCGTTAGCATGGGCTGTGGGTTATGTTCATGCTAAGAAGAAAAGTGAGAAGAAGATTGATGGAATAAATATTCTTTGATGAACCAATCGTTGTTTGGAATAAATTGCAAGTGATTGTCAGTGAGTTTCTTGGAAAATTATCTTTGATGAACCAGGGAGATGGACATTTCTACGATTCTTCAAGTGTATACTAAGACGTGTCGTGTTTCTCTTTGGGCCATGGTTCCTAAGCGGATGGTATTGTATCTTAAGAGTTCCTTGGAAGCAGTGAATTCACGCTTGCTTTCTTTCTATCCCGAATAATCCTTGCTTGTTTTCTTTTAAGGGAAACGTGTATAATATACAAGTAATAAACGTGTGGGCTTGCTATTTTTTTCTCTGACTGAAAAGAAGATAAATCAATCACTTATTTGTAATTTTGCTGTAGTTTGTTACCTGGCAGAAGTGAATTCCCTATCTCTGTATCAAACACGCTTCTGTATTGTCGCTTCGTCAGTAAATAGCGTTTTTGCGTTAATAAAGAGTGTACAATAGATCCCTATCGCTTAAAATAGAAACAACACATGATTTAGTTGACCCGTGCTGTCAGAATTTGTGAAAATGTTGTCAATCATTTCTGTAGTTGGATCGTGCTTTGAAATGTTCGCTATATTAGCAGGGAATGTAATTTAAGCCGTGCATTCTCACCTTTGTTGTCATAATGTGTTTTTATCGAAGATAAATGAGCGTCCATCCTGGCTAATAACATTGTATCGGCGTTGATGACGAAATAAATCTCGGCAACCGGTCATATTTTACATTTATTGTTCAAATATTTTTGAATAGTGTGTATTGGAATAATGTATTGTACTGGATGTGCTTCCATTGTTCGTTACGTTTACCACAAAGTACTTTACACCGGAGTCATCGTAACACATCATCCAGCCTATCGATTTGAAACGTCAAAATCAAAGTGACGTAATGAATATCATTGCGATAAGGGATAAATCGGAGCGAGAGGCGAGGGGAGCCCTCTAAATTACCCTTTTGTTCCATGTTGCCGAGGCCCCATTGTCTCTCTCCCGCAACCGTTATTGTCGCTGTTGTTATTGTACCGCACGATCGCCCCACGCACTGTTTCAGTTACTCTCCCCCCTCTTTCTCTTATCCTCTTACTCTTCTTCCTCTCCCTCCCCTAATCCCTCATTACCTCTCTCCCGTTCATTTCCCGCCTCCCTCTCATTACCCCCTTACACTCTCATTACCCCTCTAACTCATTACCTACATTTCTCATTTCCCATCTTCCTCCTCTTCACTCTCCCTATCCCATCCCTCCCCTCTTTCGTTCCTCCCTGACCGCCCTTTCACTTCTACCGCTACAACCTCCTTCTCACGTCTCTTCCTCTATTTTTGTCCCTTTCCCTCCACCACAATTGAAATACCAACAGTGCCTCTTCAGGTGGCTCGCAAAAATCGCTGGAAGTAGTTTGCCCGATTGCATGTACCTGCTCCCTCCCCCCTTCCGGGGCGTTTTTGCGTGGGGCAAATGACATTTTTACCCCTCTTTTTTTCGCAATAGAATTTCGTGTGATTAGCTGTAATACGGTTACGCAATTAGTCTTGTGTGTGTGCCTGTAATAATTGACGGTCCCCCGTTGCGGTACGCTGCTGCGCGTGCTGCCGGGCGCCGGAGTGCGGTGTGAGCCGAGTGCAGCGGCGCCAGCTGCACTGGTCCGTGCCTCCGCCCCGCCCCGCCCCGCCCCGCCCCGCCCCGCCCCGCCCCGCCCCGCCCCGCCCCGCCCCGCCCTGCCCCGCCCTGCCCCGCCCTGCCCCGCCCTGCCCCGCCCCGCCCCGCCCCGCCCTGTTCCTCCCCTCCCCTCCCCTCCCCCTCCTCCGCGTTCACACCCACACTCGCCGCCGGGCCGCGCCGCTGCACCGGCCTCTCTCCCGTGCGCCCGCCCGCGTCCCTACCCGTTCTGCCGCTGCCGTTCCCGATCTCGTTTCCGCGGGGATGTTCCCTTCACGCTCGTTTACGTTCAACTCTTTGCAATTCTCACTTGGCTTTCCCAGTCTCTGCTAATCTGTGAGTGTCTGTTTCGAAATATTTCTCTTGTAACCCGTCTCCTCCTATCATCCTTGTCATTCTTGCCGTCGTTTGCTTTTAGGTCCTGCTTTTACTGTCGCAGTCTTTTACGCGACCTTTTCACGCTATTTGGTTCTCTTTGCCTTCATATCTTAAATTTCCGTTAATCTGAATCGTTGAATGCCTCAATGACACTGACAAACTACAGGTGGTCCTCATTCGTTTTTCGTCCTGAGCGGAACGTCATGTGAACATTTTCTTGAAAGTATTCTTAAAATTCAAATGTTTTCTTCAATGAGATAAGACCGGATGGATTTTTTTTAATGAACCTACAATTTTGTATACTTGCCGGAGTCTCAGCGAACTAATATCTCATTTGTATTGGAAAAGCTTGCGAAATGCTATTAATGGTATGTGGTATCTAAGGCGAGAATGAACATTCGCAATGCGTACTAAGGGACGAATTTTGCTAATTCGCGAATTAGCTGGATAATGTGGAGATTATCCGAAATGGCCGGGAGGGGTTAATTTCGTAATGAGATCAGCTTCGAAGAATACTTTGATCTTTAGGTGAATGGCATTACCCAACTCGAACGCGCGCGATCTGGCCTTCCCATTCCTTGTCCTATCCTCTCCTCTTACACACACACTTACACTAACATGCACTACACTACCACATATTCCGGGAGACCGGTCGGGAGCTTAGAGCTTGTCCCGGCTGGGGCGGTGCCCCGCTGGTGGGAGAGTCGTGGTTAGGGGGAAACCACACTAGCCGACGGTAGCTCGGCGCCGGATCTCGCCATTCAGCGGGGGAAGATCACCGCCATCTCCCGAGACAAGAACGTGCACTACACTAACGGGATTAATGGCCAAAGCCGTTGACACGCTCGGAAACACGAAAAAATCAATCAAAATGGCAAGAATAGTTGAAGTAATTACCGGTGATGAAGAGCCTATGAAATAAACAGCGATCAGACTGCTGGTGGAAAATTTCAAGTCTAGTCAGGGTAAGTGTATGTATGTTTGAGTTCCAGTGTATCAGTGACCGATACCATCTAAATTAACCTAAGTATATACCTCAGTTGACGCTTTGCCAAACATTTCCGAGTTGTCGTCGGGGCTCCGGAGTTCTATCTTAACTATTTATATAAAACAACTTCGAGTCTGTAAAACATGTAATTTCGAACATAAGTTTTCCCCAAAATACCTCTCGACAACACACAGACTCCTCAAACTCGGAAAATTATCTTTATTTAGCATGTACGGTGTGGTTACTTCCAGCATTAAGCAGGATTGTCCGAAATCATTCGTTCATCGTCCATACAGCTTTGTTCTTCAGACTAATTTGCGAATTAGTCACATTTCGGATTAAAGCCGTAACGTATGAATACTGTGTTGTGTGATTGCTTATTGAATTCGCTTGAATTCTGAATGTATACATCTTTTTGTGTGGCCAGGGCTGGCTTTAACGAAGTTGAAGTCGGTGCTTATTTTAGTCGCCTCGCCAGCCGATGTATTATATTGATATTATGGTACGTACGAGAATTTAAACTATAAAGAAATTTCTTCGCAAATTTTTAGAAAACGTAACAGTTCATATGAAGCGAAACGTGATGAAAATGAGATGGTTCAATGCATTTTACTATGAAAGGAAGATAATGCTCTGTATCTAGCGTGATTCTCATCAAGGTTTATTCCTATGGAGATAGATGCGGCAACTGCAATGCTATCTAGTCAGACCCACGCGATAATACATGAAACTTAATAATCTGCTTGCCCATTTGGTTCCGAATACTTTCGTGGAGAGAAATTGCATAATTTGGAGTGGAAATTCGCTTGGTGTAACTTTCTCTCGGATATCGATACATGAGCTGATTGTGCATTAAATGCGCTCTTATGTACCAAACTAATCGTATCAACCATCCCAGGCTACTGAGTTATTAATGTTGTACGTTTCTAATGGGTAATTGTCAACGATAGGGCATTCGACCACAGTTTATGCCTCAATTTCCGAATTTCCTTATTCTTCGTAGTATTCAGATATGAGTACCTTTATATCGTTGTCAAAAATGAAATAAAATATTAAACTTACCTTTTCTTTCTTTTGTATTTTTGTTCGCATTTTGTGGTGAAAACTGTGTACTACGTTAATAATGTTGATAGATTTCTTTACACGCATAACTATGGAAGAACAGTGTCATAGCAGCAACCGGAATTTGGTCCTGTTCCAGTTGTCTCTGTTCTGAACTCCAGGGCCTATTGTACATTAATTGTTTGTAAGATAATTTATGTCGCGTATGGGTATTACTCGTACGATTCGTATTTGGGTGTGTATTGCAAAAAAAAGGATAGGACTTGCTGGTAAGTTTCATGTTCATAGAATTGCTCATATTCACCAGACTTCATTAAAATCCATCGGAAAATGATAACATTGAAATGGGGTGAATCATAAGGACAGGCCACTTTTTGACTGCGGATATATTTCTGAAGAAACGTGTTTTTGATGTGTACACACGAGAAAGTTTTTTTGTTTTTTTTTATGCTTGAATTCCTGAATATTTAGATTAGTTTAGATTGGAAAACCTGGATTTTCTTTTTTAGTGTATTTATTGTAGTGAAATCTCCATTACCCGAGATATGATTTTTAATGAAAATGATTAAATGATCTGAAAAATACTCTAACTTGACATCTTGGGATTATTTAATTTCATCATTGGATTTGAAAATGAATTTTAAATTTATTACGGAAAATGATTAAAATTAGAGAATAAATATTAAATTACAAAGCTATATTCCCTTTTTACGAATTTCTTCTTAAATTACCTTTTAATTTTTATATTTTCACCAGTATAAAAATATTTGGCAATTGCGGCTTTAGGTTTTCTGCCCTCTGCCCTGTCAGTATCCCACAAAATCAATGTTCGACCGTGTTTGATAGGAGTAATTTATTATTAAAAAAAAACATACCTTTATCGTTGAGAGGAGTATTACGTTACGAGCGAAGGAGCTAATATGACAGTTTCTTTATAAAATAAAAGCCATTTATATTACTAGTTCAGTATATACCAACTTAACATTTAAGCGCCTTTAATATGTTCTTTGATATATTTACCTGCATCCCCGCGATTTTATCGTAAGGTCTCAGCAATTGTAACAAGATACAAAAACGTATTTTTATTTATTTATTATTACTTGTGATTTAAGAGTATGCTGTCAAATAAAGATTTTATCGTAAGGTCTCAGCAATTGTAACAAGATACAAAAACGTATTTTTATTTATTTATTATTACTTGTGATTTAAGAGTATGCTGTCAAATAAAGAGTTTATAAGATTTCTATGGCATTATTGACAGGGTTAGCGCATATGTATACAAGAAATTTTGATCAAAGCTCCTTCGTGATATCTTATTTTCTATTGGATTCGCTTCGTCGTACTTTGAAACGTCGGTACTTGGGAGGAACAATGACAATAATTCCCCAATCTGCAATCGAGCTTCTACGAGTACGACCAAATCCTCGTCAGCAATACGTGTTATTTGCTGATCTCATTCATATTGTCTGTTTTCTGCTGCATTGATTTCATTGATGATATAAAGGAAAACCTATAATTTTGTGCACACAGTGTGTGTATAGGACAGCCCTTTTTGTGATTCCATAAATTCAGTAGCATTCTCTTTCCCGCATAGGAAGCAATAGGTTTTGCAATTGTATCTGTTATGTGATCTAACAGCTGTTTATATACCTAGCTGAGACTGCTCACTTTCCTTTCAAATTGATGAAGAAATAAATTTTGTATTAATATTCTTCGCATGCGAAGGTTTAGATACAGTCACATCTTCCGACAACAATTTTTTGAATTGACATGAATACGTTTTTCTTAACCCCAACCACTTCACCTTCGGCCAAACATACAACACGATATGCATACTTAAACGTTATTTGTTGATAACGTTGTTTATTGCAAACTACCGTTCTCAAAGGGTCGAGAGGGAATCGAGCGATACAGCAGCGATGTGGAAGTGCGATTAGGAGCGATATAGGGGATATGGCGTGGCCGGGATTTAAGATTTCAAAATCTGTTGTAAGTGTAGTAATTTCCGTAATGTCCTTTCATAAAAAATTAAGAACATTGTTATTATTAATAATATAATATTAATATAATAATAATTAGAAGAAAATAAGGAACATAAATTTATTCTATTCAAATGATTTTCATATAAGTTAATCGTGTAAGTGTGCAGAACACATGTTCTGTTGTCGCTCTTACCAGAACTTTCAAACGTGAGCGTAACCCCATGAAGTATTAAAAACATTCGTATTTAATCACTTTTTATTTATAATGACCTTAGGAATTTAAAAATACTACATTACAGAGACTATTAGTAATTTTGGGCAGCTTCAGAATAAAAAAGAAAATTTGGTGAAATATTAAAGTCTCCTAGCTGTTTTACTATGTGCGTGAGAAAAAGAATTTATAAGGCAAATATTTCGAGAATTTTACGATCTTTAAAATTGTACATAACTATTTTTGCGCTAATATCAACCCTTAAAGTGTTATTACGCAAAAAACAAAAAATGCCTTTTTTTCTACAAAAACTTTTTTCGAGGTGGTAAACTTAGGGTTTTCTTACTAATAACATAAATAAAATAAAATCTTTTACCTCAAGTTTTGCAAGGTGGACCCCCTTTTGGCTCCCCATCAACTGCACCTATTGGGAGATTTGCTAAATACAACAACACCAAGTAGACTTCCCTAAATTTATTTCTATTGGCGACTCTCTTGATGACGTGGGCACAATCTGTCGACAAGTCGGTGTGTTTTGAAAAGAACCCTACTTTGTCCACTCTCCAGATTAAAAAATAATTGTTTATTAATGAGTGTTTCGCAGAGCAATTGAATGTACAATAAAGGAAATCTTAAAATGAAAAAAAAAAATATTTTAAGCGTACACTGTACTTGAGAAGTTACTTTTCAGTTTTAAAAATCAATTTATTTTAGACACTCTTTTTG
Organism: Teleogryllus occipitalis; assembly: GCA_011170035.1. Lineage (NCBI taxonomy): Eukaryota > Metazoa > Arthropoda > Insecta > Orthoptera > Gryllidae > Teleogryllus > Teleogryllus occipitalis. Next base: position 61,394 of record BLKR01009058.1, on the reverse strand, counting down.
TTATAAATTACATTTTCTAAACAATTAACATCACACGACAAGTCGGTAACATTGGTTCCATTACCAGCTTCGGATAATGTAACGTACATCAAACATACAAAAAGTAGATTCAAATTTTTTAAAACATTTACAGACAACAGTACGTGAAAATTGATCTTCACATATGAGATATTGATGAGAATTTTCCCGTCTGTTATGCTAAACTGCAGTTGTATGAAAAATATTTGGCCAAGGAACACCAAAACTTTTGCTTAAAAAACTTGTTTCCAGGCAAAATTCTTGTTGACAAACCTGATATTCGGTTTTAGCGACCCAAAAAACATATAGGAACCAAATTTCAAAACTGCATCAAAACTTTTCCGTTTTCTATCATTTGACTGGATATATAGTTGCATTTGCATGTTATGATGTCTGTTGTATGTAGTTGTATTTGTTGCGACTTCAAATAATGTTGGATGACGAAACTTTGCTTTCCTCATGAGTGTTTTCTTTTTCCGTCGCAGGCAACGCAAATGCACATTGGTGAAAGTGTCGAGCAAATATCAGTTTGACTTCTCCACCGCGGAGTTTCAAAGAATTTCGTTCGAATAGTCAATTTTCTTCGATTTTCAATTCGTAAGTTCCAATCTGGCGAAATCTTCGAAGAGCTGCCTCAAATTTATCTACTCTTTCAAAAGAAATCTGAAAGCAAATATTCGCAGTTCGCCGTGCCCTAAAATTGAAGAAAGCAAAAGGGGGCTAAGATATGTTTGAGGGGTAGAGGTTCTAGGCTGCTGGTGTGATGAAAATGGATGAGGATTTGGGAGGTGGGAATTAGAGCAAACAATGAAAACACTTGGTTTTGTCATTTCACTTGCCGCTCTATTAAAGTGAAAGTAGCGAAGAAGTTCGCCAAAACTCCGAAACATTGACGAAGAAAACCAAATTTCACTCTGGAATCAGAAAGGTATAAAGTTTTCAATATTTTCGTTGTAATGTTTATTATTATGAAGAATAAAGTACTATTTTTCTTAATATTGTGGTTAATATCTAGAAAATGCCTAGATATGGGCACGGGCGTAACTTTTGTTCATTTTATGTCGGTAGCATGATTATTAAGTGTATTATCCAACAATTAAATTACAATAATGAATTATTTCATATTAGTATAATGAAAATATGCTTTTAATATTCAATATTGTAACGTGCAATTTTACAAATGAACTTACGAAATCACATGCATTATGACACATCCACCAGTATCCACGTTAATGCGATGGAGCTACTTTCGTCTGTTGACTCAATTTATCGAGATTATTGCCCTCTATTGTATTCCTCGACTCTTATTCTCGCTGTCCTAAGAGTCCTGCGTGTAGATGCTGACAAATAACCACCAATCCGATCTACAAGAAATACATCATTGCATACTATCATATCTATTGGCCGTACAATATTGGAAAACTGTCAATTAATGCATTTAAGAGCACCGCTGTAAAAAAGTATATTAATGCATCTAATGTGTTAGCTGAAAGAAAAACGAAATCGTATGACACAATAAGTAATTATGATTATTGGGTGGGTGGAAAAGCCGGCCTGATGCCCCGGGCCTCCCCACGTCAGTTCCTAATTATCCTCACAGTATGAGAGAGACAGCTCTGCACTGACCTCGATCTAGATCTAGGAGTGGAGAGACTAGTTGTGAAGACCATCAAGTGCATACCGAAGCAAATTGCCTGAAAGGAGATACTCTTAAAGCTGTCTCCTTATTTTATTAGTACTTATTACCCTGTATTCCGCAAATTTCCGTATTTATCCACTGGTGCTAAGAAATACGAAAACAAATGTTCGTGTAATTGAGTGCGTCAGGCCGAAAAATGAAAATACATAAGTAAATAAAAGAACTTGGGATGACAATATATTGTCTGTAAATTTTTACATGCTCTTTTACAACGCAAAATAATTATTGTGATAACATTAATGCGAGTGTTATATATTGCTTTTTTTACATGAATGACATTGAATTACGATGAATACTTGAAAATACTAAACTAAATGAGGGATATTTTCCGGGCGAAGAGGGCCAGCCAAGCAATTTGTTAGAAAGAACATACGTGAACGTATTGTGGTGTCGTGGTAGCGAAATGACTACACAGACACGAGCTCTAGTTACAATATTTATTTACAGAATATTATACAGTATTTACAGCTCTGGGGTTACGTTCGCAATCTACCTCCGCGACTCCCCGCACACTGCTCCCATCTCCCGGCTAGTGCATCCTCCACCCAGACGCTTTACCGCGCCGGTGTCCTGCCACCCGGTGCTACGCACTCGCAGTGTCCAAGGAATGCACTTCTGCCAACGGGCCGCAGTTGCGTCCGCACGCGAGGCGATCTCTCAACGAACTCCTCTTTCCGGCCAGCTAGCTTCTGGCGGTCATGTCCCCCCACCCCCTAGCTTGTCTGCACATGCGGGTGGCTCTGGGACCATATGGCCAGCCAGCCTCCCCTGACCGCCGGCGGGGGGTCTGGACACTGCCCGGCCGACTTGCGTCCCGGAGTGTTAATGGCTCCCTTTTCAGTTGACAAAAGATACTAACAGTCTTTGTGCTAGCCGACCGGACGTCCTCCCCTCTGCTCGCCATCTTCGACACTTTCTAAAGATGTTCGAAGCCCTGGCCGCCATGTGGTGACGTTACAGTATGTGACTGAGGAAACATAGACATCCAGGCATTACATAGTAATGCAATATGTCAGATATCCCTTGTGCTATGATCGGCTTCACTGAACGTGTGCAGTTGCGTGGTGAGCTTTTGATTTTATTTAGCAATTGGAATAGAGTGAATGATCTACATCCGGCGAGCAGTATGAGACCAACTCATCTACATTTATGGCTAATCCCCTGCTCCGAAATTCCTGCATGTTTTCTGCTGTTCCTAAATATTTTGAGTTATTGTTCATGATTTTATGAATAATAGAAGCAGCCAGGTATTTTTTAACCCATTTGATGCAAAGATATACACTCTTCCGTTTAGTAGAAACTGTATTTATAATATTGAGCTACAGATGTAGGCTCTTATCCCTTATTGTGCCCCACTTGCTAGAATCGACTCACTAACACGAGAATATGGCGAAGTATTTTAGCGACTTGCATAATCCGCGCGGAGAAGAGTCTCTTCGAATATGAAATTTTCGGAGAGTTCGGCACGCGTATGTGGAATTAAGTATTTGCTTTTGTACACAGTACACATACAATTGTTTTTCTAATTTAGATCCCTTAAAATTTGTCTTCATAATAATACTGTTATATTATGGGTATATCGTGAGAATTGTATTGTAATTCATATTCTATGCGTGGCGTTAAGTTCAGTGAACGATAAGGAGACAGTGGATCACGGAGCGCGTATGCGTGTAGCTGCATGTTTGTATTTCAATGTCATATTTACAATACTACGCTGAAAAGACGCATCGTGTGGGTGTGGTCATTCAGTGAGTGCATGCCGCATCCGGCCGGCGCGCCGGCCTCCATCTCGCACGCCACTCCCATTCGGTGGTTGGTACAGAGCGATTTTCCTAAGGATGAGCCAAAGTGGCAGCTAGTGCTGGCTGTCAGAACCTGTCAGAACTGAAGGTTCTGTGGTCGTTGTGCCCTTGAGCCCATTAGACTCCCTTCCCGCATTCGATCGTTTGCAGTTGTTAACTTGTAAATGGCTTCGACGCTCCCTTTGTGGTGTCCTTGTCCGACAAAAATATAGTGCGCCGCGAGAAATAATTGATGTAAGGAAGTTCAGTGTAATGTGCTCTTCTGTAAAAAATCTGTTTTTCTTTATATATTACATTGAATTTATTTTTTGTGTGATAAATATTATGTTTATTTTAAAACCGAGACTAGAATGCGAGATGCGTACGGGGGCATGTGTTTCCGGCTTAAAATCATTTTTCTTTCTATTTACATTCGTGACAGTTTTCTTTTCCTGATTGTGAGAGCATGTTAAGAGATTTTACACTTACGTAATTAAATTTTAATATTTCCCGGACTCGCGTACGTGCATATACCTAAGCGAAACTCTTAGACCTCTTCATAGGGATGTTTTCACAGGAGTCATTAGCACTTTACGAAGGGTGTGGCTGAACAGCTGCCGCGGCGGAGGGATACTTCTCTGAAATACATGTGATGTTCACTTGTTTTCGCGAACTGTCACTTTGGCTCATCCTTCGGAAAATCCTTCTATAGAGCTACGCAGCGAGGCCGAGGTGCGTCTACCCGCCAGTTCTGGATCTTCCTTGCGCCCGACGTACAGTCGCTGCCCACCTGAAGTTGAATAGCTTATTTACGAGTTCGCAAGATTAGCAGCGCTATAAACGTGATCAATCGCCTTTTGATCATAGGGGGATTTACTTATTCATTAGATGCATTTCATGTAGCATCGAAATCGTTTTGCGTGTTTATATACGTTAAAAACTTTCCTCGCACTTAGAGTGTACTTTTGGGATTTAGGACGTTTCTCGGAAATAACATTTTAAGCTTTCGGAATTTCAATTTTCTGCAAGCCTCTAGTTCACAATTCTAAGCCGTCCTTTGGAAAAATCTAATCTAAGCTTGTGAATATTTGATTGCCTACTTTCGAGATAGGTTATTTAGTGTTGTTGTTGTTTGTGTTTTTTAACCGCGCGAATTAAACGCAGAGGTCTGAGGGAAACGTATTTTAAATTAAATAACACTTCGTCAGTTCACGATTAGGTATAATACGCCGGGATTTCTTGGAAAAAGTCTTTGAAGACGTAATGAAACGAAGCTTGTGATTTGCAAGTGATTTCTGTAAAAGACGTTTCTCTCTCTGCCAAGCATCTTGTCACCGGTCACCGCACAAAACATTCGTGTCAGTAATCGAAGATGTGTGAGAGCTGATCGTTTCCTGTTCAATGCAGTCTCGCGCTTCTTGCCTAAAGGCACAAGTGCGCTGCCGGTGACGTCTTTGCGCTTACCGCTCAATATCATTATTTGCATAGTGCAATGAACAACAAGCAGATGAATATCTCAGATTATTTCGTGCATCTTTCGTGCTTATCTAGAAAAATAAGTGTTTTCATGTGCTGATAATATTTGTATTGTGTTCTAGGAGTCGATATTTAAGTTTGCTGCTTTAAAGTTAAATTCTCTCAGTACAAGGGTCGTCTCTCGAAATCATTCTTTTTACATCATTGCTTCCCCACAACTTCAAGAAAATCTATTTCGAAACCTTCACACTCCTACTTTTACGTTGTGCCGATCCTAGTTACCGCCGACGTTTCTCGACTTATTTTAGTTCAGCAGCACCCGCTATTCAGTGCACTTCTAGTATTGCCTTCCTCGTTACACATTCTCGATCGCTTTCTGCAACCCCCTACTCGGTCCATTTCTAGCATTGCTTTCCCCGCTGCCCTCTTCCAAGCGGCGGCGGCGAGGCGCTCGGGAGACGCTGTCGTCTAGAGAAGCACGAGGCAGCGTCCCGGAAAAGTGCCTGGCGGGCTGCACTAACCCCCCACCCCGGCCCTCAAAACCATCGAAAACGCCCCGCTTCCGCCCCGCTCTTCCTCCATTCCACTAGCATTCCCAATAACTCGGGATCAAACTTCTTTCTATTTTAGCGGCGCCCCCCCCCTCCAGCGCTCGCTCTCTCTCTCTCTCTCTCTCTCTCTCTCTCTCGCGCTCTCGCTCTCTGTCTGCCTTCGAAATCTCATTGTTCGCTGAAGCTCTTCGGCCGCCGCGTCCGCCCCACTGCTGCCTTGCAGGGCTCGCGAAGCCGTTCCTTTACATAACTTTCCCTACGAAATCTTTTAGTTCGTCTGGCCACGCTTTTTTTTTGTCTCCTCCCCCGCCCTCTCTCTATCGCTGTCGCTTTTCTGCTGCGACGCGCCCCGTGCCGGCATGTCGGGTCTTTCCTTCGAAGCGTCTCGCGTCCGCCCGGTGACTCCGGTCGGGAGCCGAGGCGATTCCAGATGCAGCTCCGGGGATTTGGAGAAGGCGTTTTCGCCTGGTGCTTAGGAAATGCGGAGGGGTAAGTGGCGGGTTTACGGCCTCTCTCGGCGTACGTGGTTTCTCGATGTTTTCTAGATTTCGTGGCCCAAGGGATGGTTTCGGAATTAATTGAATGCGAGTTCTCGGCCAGCTCATTCGCCTAAAGCGTTTGCCTTCGCTGCTCGACGCCTCGGGTTCGATTCCTCGTGTGCGCTCTCGATGTACGGCAATGAACTTTTATCGTGCGATTGTACCGTGCCGTTCCATTGTGCGTCTAATGGAATGCAGAGCTTATCCCTGCCGGGCGGTTCCCCGCGGGCGGTGATACCTGGAAAGGGAAACCCACCAACCGCACTTTTAAGTTGGGCCCCGGATCTCACTCTCCAGCGGGGGAGTAAAACCGCCACTTCTGTTTTATGCATCAAGCAATGCACGTACGGGACTAACGATCTCAGCAGTTGAAGTGTCTGGAAACACAAAATGATCAGTCGATGAATACTATTCATCGCGTATCATTTATGAGGTCGAAGCGACGTAGCCGTTGGAATCCAGCTCGACATAAGTGACGGACCGCCCGGCGCGCCACCTGGGGCCGCTCGTCGCATCCGAAGCTTTCCAGCGCCCTTCGAGTCACGCGCGTCGAACTTCCGAGACTGCGACTGGCGAGGCTGTGCCGTCGTCTCCATGGAAACGGCACGAGCACGATTGGTCCCAGCTGCCACGTGCTGATCTCCAGGAATAAGAGGCCGAAACGTCCGAACAAAAATTATTGACTGGTGTTTTTTGAAGGGAAATTAAATGGATAGTAATATTCGAACATAAGTATTGTAAGACATCGTATTGCAGTACAAGGTTGGGAAACTCAATCTAGGCCATTAAGCGGAGTTTCATAACCACTCGAGGATTGTAGAATGATTTAATAAAAGAATTTTGTACAACGTTTTCTACACATTGTATAAGTTCCTATGCTCTATAATTTTCGGTTAAATTTGACTTGATAAAGTTTTACTTTAGATAATGAGTGTGGATAAAATTTGTAAATGTGCGTGAAAGCGGAGTAGCTGCAAATAATCAGACTTAATTGGCCTGTTTGCTGCCGAACACTTTTAACCGAAAAACAAACTAAATTATTTAGAACTCAGTTAAATTGTATAAAACTTTGATATTTCGATAGTAATAAACCCCCTCCTCTTTTATATAAAATTTCTTAACTGTGTAAGGTGGACTGGCTTCTTCATATAGTCTGTGTCTTGATAACCAAACTTACCGGTCATCCTTTCAGTACTAAACCCTTCAACGCATTCTGTGAGAGAATTTCTGAAGTAAGAACCTCGCCTCAACGCAGTGTCGTAAAACCAGCGGTCTGGTATTGAAAAATCATATTAGTTCATTTGCTGATTTTTGCAACAGACTGACACTCAATTGCGGTTAGTGCAGAGGTAGTTAAGATGCAGATTCTGTATTTCTAAAGGATCAAGACTTGCGTGTGTTGTCCAATTTCATTTTTACCTGCTCTATTCTTCGTTACTTGAAAGAAAATTTCAACTTAATGTACCTGATTGTGCTGAAATGTGCATTAATATTCTAGCATACATGGACAAACTAATAAAATCGCATGAGATACAGTTTCGTATGAAATTCGATAAGCAGTGCGAATGTGTTTGTAAATCTGTGAACATTTTCCCCCTTCATTCCTATGTTTTTAAGGAACCTACATCAAGGGGTGCCATGCATTGATCATTCCATTTAAAGGCTGCAGTTGTTTAGCTTCGATTATTACTTATAATGTATGCATTACTATTCACCTAAATGTCAGCATGGTCATTGGCCTTTATGCTAGTATGCATGGAGAATGCTCTACGAAGTTGAAATTAAAAGGAGCAAAGAAATTTCCCGTTACTTTCAAATGTAAGTAATTGAGTATCATTAATAGTGTTTTTATTTTGGCTCTGATCGTGGATTGATAAAATTATAAGCGAAGGGATTTTGTGTATGGATATTTCCAAGATGAAAAAAATGTGTGCGCGTTCGCCCTACCGGGTTTGTCCAGCCTATTGAAAATCTCTATATCATATAAACTTTTTGAATGTTAGCCATCATTTCTACATCACTTTTATCCCACAGAAGCCGTGGCATGTGCGAGGGATTTGACAGTAGAAGTATAGGAGTTATTGCAGGAAGAGGAATTCGCATTCTCTATGTAAATTGTGAATATTAATGACCGCTGTGGTGCATTCGAAAATAAACAGATTCCGCGAAGCGTAAGTTGACATGGAATATTCAAGGAAATACAATTGCGAACGTATTTGAAACTGGATCCGTGCAATTCAGATGTGAAGCTGATGCTTTTGTTCGTATTTCTCTTTAACGGTTGGCGGAGAATATGTATGGAATCGCAGCGGGATTGTAAGTTTGTTCACAGAGGTGGTTGGATTTCGGAGATGAGATTCGCGCCTGTACCATTTTGCCGGATGTTGAGCGAAAATGTGCTAGGCCACATTTCCAAGAAAATGAATCATTTTATTCTTTGTCTTCTTGAATTAATTTGTCATTGTCCTGGACAATTATGAAATAAAGTAGTTGAATATTCAGGATATATGGTGGTTTACTTTTGCCGACGAGATGAAGTAATCAAATTCCGTAGAATTCGAATACACAACTTTTGCGAATGGCTGATATGATCACAGGTGCCTGTACTAGCCAGGCGAGAGGAGTGGAAAAAAGTGGCGGCATTATGAAGAAAAACGTACTATGAGAGCCAAGTGATTGCACTCAATCGCGGAAAAATACGTTGGTGTGAGGATTGATGATTCAAATGATAAGGCCATTAGTCCCATAAGTGTTGTGCATGCTTTTTATCGCGAGAGATGGCGGTGATCTTCCCCAGCTGGATGGCAAGATCCGGCGCCGACCCACCCGTCGGCTTGCGGGGGTTTCCTCCACCAGGTGTCTCCCGCCTGCGGCCTCAGCCGGGACAAGCTCTAAACACCCGGCATGTGTGGTAGTGTTGTGCATGTGAGTATGTGTATGTAAATAAGGGGTGAGGATAGGAAAGGAATGGGAAGGAAAGATCGCGCGCGGTTCGTGGCCTGTTAGGGTACTGCTCGGGCATTCGCCTGGAGTTGATCGGAGAAACTATGGGAAACCACCGATCAGAGCAGCCAACCGTTAGAATTCTCCCACAGACAGCGGCTGAATTCGACCTAGCTGTGTAGGTAGTGTCGAAAATTCTGCCACCGTCGGAACTCCAACCTCAGGACCTTCCGGTCACAGGCATTGCAGTGACATCAATTCATGCACTGAGCCACCTCACCCGCTTCGTGTGAGAAAAAGCTTCAACTTTCGCTCGTGAAAGAGTCCTCCCTTTTCTTAGTTTTCTCGATGAATGCTTCTAAAAAGCAATGATCAGTTTCTTCCCCGCCTCTATTTCTACAATTTGCCCATTGCCTTATTGAAAGTAAGTCGAATTCATTAATACCTTGTAGTTTTAAACTTTTAGTTTATCTGTAATTGTCATACGTTTCGTGTTATGTTTTGTCTTCATTGTACTTGACACTATCTGCGACTACAAAACTCAAAAAATAAGAATAGAGTGATGTTCAACTTTGTAGTGCACATGCAGTTTGCAAACACGAACATCGTCAGTACGAAATTTCCACTTAGACTGTATTCTATACTTCGCGCCATCTGGCAAATAGCACTCGAAAGGCACTGCAATGTGATATATTGTGACCTTAATGCCTCTGGGCGGGAATGATAAATACTGGTAATTATGTAACATCGTAGTGGCGTACGGTACCCTGTAAGGATTATTGGAGACCACATAAACTGGAGAGTACACGGCATCGTAAAATACTGGCACTCCGCATCTTAACATGACGCGTTGCCTAAGTAGAAGCGAGGAATATAGCCATAACGGCTTTTGCGGAATGACCTGACATAGCAGGCAGGAGAGTGATGTGTTTCTGCAGTTGCCAAGAACGTTCATTCGGGATAATTTGAATGAAACATTTTGATATAATCTTTATTCATTGCCTCTGTGAACTTTCTCGCATTTCCTCCACATATTCTGTCATATCTGTAGAACATTCTTGTTTTAAATCCGAAACGAAGGATGAAATAGCTCTTCGCCTTTAATTTCCTAACGGTTGGACACTCGCTGTCAGTTTATAATGTTCACATATAAATTATGACTGATATTTCATAAACGTACAATGTAATAAACATACATTTATTTCATAAACTGTTTTTTTTTTAATTTCACCTTAGAATAGCAACTTAAGAGTGTGTCGTCTTCTCTTTACAATTTCAAAATCAAAGATACAAAGAAAATAAGTGCACTTTGAAGAGGAGAAAGGTGAACTTCGAGTTACTATTTCTAATTTTGTGTTAAAGCTAATGTACTATCAACTTCCCATTTAATAACTTAAGGTGTAGATAAAAACCTATTTTGCGAGAGTCTAGGCGTGAGATTCCATCATTTCAGTGCATCGATACATTTGCTTATACGACAAAAACCATATTTAATAAAGATTTTTAGCGACCTTTTCAGACACACAAGGATAAAATTTTGCAAAATCATATTGGGGTCGTACTCGGTGAATATTATTTAGAAATGATTTGAATTCATTTCATGAACGTTAACTAACTTCTACAGGGGATCCCTTATATTCCGCCAGCCGAAGAATCTTCAAACAATTTATTTATTCTGTTAGAATTCAAGAAACGTGTACTTCAAAATTTCTATTTGAAGGTGTATTATTTATAAGTAGAATTTTTTGGTAAAATGTTCATCGGAATTTAAAATGAAAATTCTATAAAAATGAATAGCGCTGAGTTTGAAGTTCGATTATTGTTAACTGATCGTTTATGTTCGATGTACATGATCTCGCCATGAATTTATTTTCGATAGAATTAATTTAAATACATTCACATGCTTTTCGACATGATTTGCAACGATTCTTAGAATTAACTTTTTAGTGACGATATGGGAACAAACTACATCACTTCTGACAATAATCGCCAACCTCTTAACTGCATTCGCAAAATGACACTTCGGGGGCATTATCACGTGGTGCTACAGGTCATGTGGCTGGGGGAAGAATAAATTTCACGAAGTGCTGCGGTCTTCAGAAAAGCTCAGCTGTGCTAGAACTTGCTAAAACAAACGTCCTGTGGCTTTGAATGAGACTATGGCGTGTTAAAAAGCTCACGTGCTGTGCTGAAGGCGACCGGCGGTCTATGACGGGGCGCGTTCAGTGTATTGACTTTTTCGACGCCGCCGCCTTCCCGTCTCCCTTCCTCTGCCCTCGATCGCCGTGCTCATCCCGTCCTCCCCTCCCCTCCCCTCCCCTCTCCAGCAGCCCTGCCCTTGCGTGTCGGCATTCGCGGGTGTCGGAAGTGCCATCTACACCATCAACATGGGATGGCTGCTGCTGTGCAGAATTGCCAGCGTTTGACCTCATAAAGTTGACTTTGGAGATAATAATCCCAGAGTTATAACTGAAATATCAGGGAAGTGTTATTTTTGTGTCCATCGCTTCACTCTCCTCAGTTCTTCTGTTGAGTTTGTATCCTTTCATTTTCAGCTTTGCCAAGTCACTCTTTATGCGGGTTCTCGCCTTGCTTATTTGTGATGTGTTCACAAGGTAATGTTCATTTGTGGACCCCATAACACTGTGCGAAGAGCACGTTTTTACTTTCTCGTTTACGGCTTGCGCAGTATGGAGAAAGTATTATAATGTTGCGGGGAAAAACTGCGAATTTTCACAGAAATACGTATATTGTCAGGCCCTCGTAAAGAAAAAGTAAATAAATCGTGTTCCCATATAAAGTGAATTAATTCCTCTAACACGTTGCAGAGCCAGAATCCATGTTCCTCGGTCCGAATCCATAGTCCTCGATTCCGAAATATTGATTGACAACAAAACGTCTCCCTGTCCGTCCGTCTGCCCGTCCGTCCGCCCGTCCGTCCGTCTGTCTGTCTCTCCGCCTGTGGTCCACGCTAGCGTCTAAACCGTTCCGACGATTTTCTCCGAAATTGATGTTCCCCTAACGATCTGAACGAATTCGATGTTCTGAAAGTTTGAAAGGGATATTTGATTTGTGGGTGTACTTGAAATGAAGCGTCAGTATTCTCATATGACTCCAATTTTTAGGATTAATCTTTGTCTTCAGATGGCGTGAACTCTTAAAGAAATGGCGCGGGTCGCATTTTTGTTGAAATCTCGGAATTTTTTTTTAATTGCCGCTGTTTAAAATTTGGTCGGTGTCTTCCTACAACTACAATAATGAAGATAGGATTTTTTTCCTTAATGAAGTCTGTTCATACCTTCAAATAAGGTCAGGTTCAAATTTTCGAAAATTAGTAATTTTGAGTGAAACATAGGCGAAGTTTTAAAAACATACGTCGCACGTAGGAACGAATGGTAAAAAAAAGTGGTATTGGTCGCACATTCGTTGAAATCTCTGATTTTTCGAAAATTACAAAAATTCATATATTTTATTTTCGATGTGTTCCTACAACTACAATATTGAAGATAGTTTTTTTCGTAATGAAATATGTTTATCAATAAAAGCTCGTTAAATAAGACCTTGTTCTTTTTTTCGTGGAGTGATTGTGCCAAGTTCATTTGCTGTCGCTGTGTGATTTTTGCTGCAGTGTAGTATAAAGCAACAATCACTAATGCCAAGATTCTTTGTTTACTCATGAACGAGTGCAAAGAGGGGGAAACTCTTGCATCGAATCCTTCTGCCTGTCCAACCGTGCATCCTCTAATGACCGTCAGGCATCGCCCCTCCCCCACAGATTGTAGGGGGAGACGCACTAATCGGTCGGCTAGAGGACAATTCGGGGCTCCCCTTTTTTAACCACTTAGGTTAATTGTGTTCAAAAATTAAATTGTTCGGGCGAGCGTTTCGTTTCTGCTTCGTCGTCCGTCGGAATCCCCTACGCCCGCTAGGGGCCGACCTACGCAGCCCTGCACTCCATCGCTCGCCCTCCCGCTCCGCTTCTGGGCCGCCTGCGCCTGCACCCGACACCGCCCTTCCGCCTTCCCTGCTTCACCGCTTACCCCCTCGTCCGTCATCTCTGTTACTTCCTGCGCCCACGACTCCTCCGTCTGCATTTCTTTCGTTCTGGATCCCTCTGTCCTCGACTCACCCGTTCTCCCCTCATCGCTCTCGTCTCTTCCGTTCTCGACTTTTCTGTTGTCGACTGTTCCGTTCTCGACTCTTCCGTTTTCGACTCTTCCGTTTTCGACTCTTCCGTTCTCGACTCTTCCGTTCTCGACTCTTCCGTTCTCGACTCTTCCGTTCTCGACTCTTCCGTTCTCGACTCTTCTGTTCTTACCGCTTCCGTTCTCACCGCTTCCGATCTTGACGCTTCCGTTCTTAACTTTTCTGTTCTCGACTTCTTCTTTCTCGACTTCACTCTTCTGAACTCTCCTTTTTCGTTTCACCGTTTTCGCCTCCGTTCTCCACCCGACTTCTCTTTCCCCACACTCTCCTTCATCCTCATTATTTCACAACCGTTCGTTCTTTCTCCATTTTTCGTCGCACCATTATCTCCTCTCCGTCTTCTTACACTCACATCTTCTTTGACTCTTGTCTCCATTCCACATCGTTTTGCCCCCCCCCCCATGCCTTCACATCCATTTGCATCAACATCATTCCCCGTTCTTACCCTCCTCCTATTCCAACACCACCTCTTCCCCCTGCCGCCCCTCATCGGGCTTCGCCTCCGTGCCCCTGCCCCCTCCTCAGCCGCGTTGGCGCCGCCGTTGTTTGCGAGCGCTCGGGAAAATTGGGTCGATTGACTGCGGCGCCCCCTGTGGTCTCCGGCCCCCGGTGTTCCGAGCATGAAGCTAATTGCGAGATGGCTCGTTATGACCAGTTGATGTAGATTATCGAGTCGGGTGCTGTATGTCAATACTGACTGCCTATTCTTTGCAGCGTGTGTCTTTTTTCTGTATCTTCAGCTCGTATGTGCAGTTCTCTCGTAGATTCTGGCATTCACATTGTAATTTCTTCTACAAATGTAATATTTATGCATCCGACCTATATTGTTGGACATTTGTCGTGTCAAATAATGTGGCTCGAATTGCTCTTTACTTGAACCACAGTCGTATGTCGGAATGGTGAATAATAGACTTTGAGGTTCGGTATATTTCATATATTTTTTCAACGAAGCTTGCACTGCAAGATGTCACAGATGTCCCTACATAGTATTTGAGTAACTGCGAGTGTTTGTTCGTCCGTGCGTCCGTCACTCACGGTTAGACCGTTTTTCGTGCACCAATCGAGGCATGAGGTACCGTACACCAATCGAGACATTCAACGCGTCCCTGTCTCCTGGAGGGGAACTGATAATTTGCTTTCGGATCCAGCCAGAAAATTCTAAGAAACTTCCAAAACCGTGTTTTAGCGCTGCGATCGTATTGGATTGACCGGGAATTAAAACAAAGCCACCTAAATGTAACTATGTAGGTGGCGTTGATTAAACCCCAGTACCCGAAGGCAGTTTTCGCTCCATGAAACCATAATTTTCTTTCACGAGAATGGCAACACTGATTGTTGCCATTTCTAAGTGGAACAAGTTAATCGCGGGGCAGGTTTCATTTAATTTTCATCCGTGTTACCGTATTTTTTTTTTTTTAAAAAATACAGAAACCTACGAATAGGATTGCCTTGGAACTTATTATATTTGAAAAATTTCAAATGAATACGAAGAAAACCAATCTGTGAGTAATGCTAGAGAAAGCACATTCATAAACGACTTTTCACATTTACACTCTTAAGCGTGAAAATACCGATTTTCTAACGAACAAGTATTTTTTACGCCGGTTACAATTTTGAAATTGTAATGTTACTCGTTCATATTCCGTTAGGAGGTAACCAACAAAGCCATTGTACGTTTGGAATTTTTGAGCGAGAGTATAGCATCAGCTTCTATGATTCATTTCTAAGTCCAGCGCTAGATACTGTAAAAACTTATTTGAACAAAGCTATGCATTACATATACAAATTTTCAACTCATTAAAATACTTTTAAAACAGCTAACAGCGTCGACGACACCACATTCAATTAGTTTATTAACAGTAATCATATTGTAACGATTTGTATTACATTATTACCATGTGTACAATAAATTTCCATTGTTGCTTTGGCCGGCTGAATGTCGCCCATTAATAGCGCAGGTGGGTCGATTTCCTTTCCTAGAATCGTCAAACATAGTCATTTAGCACTTGAGCCGCACTGGCATTACTTGAATGGCATTATTTCAGGAGGTGATGGTAATACATGGATATGTGGTATTGATGATGTGTAGTAAATGAAGGTAGAGCTGTGCTGGAAAGAGAGGAAAGGAAAATGAAATATCCTCAAGGAAACCTGCCGCAAATCCGATTCCACCACATTACGTATCGATGCCTTCCTACGTACTGGGATGTACGTTTGACTGCCCTCTCCCACACTGAGGCAACGAGGAGTAATAAGGGAAGCAATAAAGAAAAATAATATAATTTCGAGACCCCTCTCGGAATCCGGTGGCCCCTTGGTCGGTGTAGCCAGTGACCCAGTTCTCTAGGGAGATTTCAGGTCTCTATTTTTTTAGACTTTCTGTGAATGCTGGTCTTTTGCTATCTCACAAAGGGAATGGTCTGTCGTGTGATGTTGAAACTCATATGTCATGTGTCATGTTGGACACCAATAGTAAGTCTTTATGTCGATTTAACGAAATGGCAAAAGTTTAGCTTCCGAAACAGACTGCAAGTTATATTTTTTATATATCGCTTGATGATTACCTGTATAATATTTCTTGATAAAAGTTTCGAAATTAATTTTCTGACAATTAGATTTTCTATTTTTGTTTTATTTCACGTTTCGGAGATCAAATGTGACTCGAACATCAGGTAATTGGTAGATACAATTGGTACAATTGACAGCTTTATTTTTATTATTTTAAACAAAATTTAAATTGAATTATGAAATTAAAATTCCAATACCATTTATTCATTTACCATTCCATTCACATTCATATTCATTTACCAGTACAATTTAGAATATTGAAAATAATAATAATAAAAGCTGCCAATGGTACCAATTGTATCTATCATATCTGGTGACGGAGAGGCATTTGATCTCCGAAAAGTGAATCAAACAAAACTCAATAAAACAAAAATGAAAATCTGATTGTATAAAAATTAATTTAGAAACTTTTATCAAGAGACTGGAAGGTACCTAGAATAAAGTCACTAATATAGTGATTATTTCGAGTGGACCGGGCAGTGAGAATTTGACCAGCCCTCGGAAGATATCTCCAGCTCATCGCTGGCCTTTGCGATCTGACGGGGTTAGTATAACCTATGTGCGACAGGCAGAACTGTGGAATGTCATTGTTAAAGTGTATGTACTTCGTGCACTAAAATTTTTGTATGTAACAAGTGTAAATATTTCTCATTTCTATATTAAGTACAAAGAATAGCTTTAAATAAAAAAAACTCGTTTGCCGATTCTGAAACTAATATTATTTTTAATAAAAACTCAGGTAGCTTATAATGATTAACTTTCATTGTTTTTAATGAATATAATTTCAGTACTCTGTCTCTTCATCCTACGATCAATCGCTAACCACGAGAAACCATGGTTCGCAGAAGCGGACGGTTTTGTTTTTAAAAATTGTAAAAAATTGTGTATTTCATTTATTTTGTTTAGTTAATTAGTTTGTTTTGGCAGTACGGACACATCAAGTTTTCTCCCTCGTATTTTTCTGGGGTGGTTTTACTCTCAACGTTTCGGGTTTTAGAGAGAACTACTGCTCATGCGGTCTCTTAGGCTACGGTCACAGCACAGCCGAAATATCGATCACTCGCTAACGGACGACTGCGAGGGAAATCGACCGACTTCATCCGAAATCGACCGAATTTTCCCATAATTCCGCAGTTCATTGTTTGAAATATTTGCAAGAAACACGCTCAAGACCATGTACATAGATTTCGGGTAGTCTTAAAATTGTAAATGCCTTGATTCTCCAGCTGATTTCGAGCGAATGGAACCGGCAAAGTGAAACGAAACAGAACTTCGTCCGGCATCCGATGTTTCCGAACGCTGTCGGAAGAGACCATTCGGATTCAATAAACTCATTTCCATTTCTTAGCATGTATATGAACGAATCTGACGCAATAGCCCGACGTCGGCCGACCGAAATTTCGGCCGAAATCGGCTCCACTGTGACGGCCGCCTTACTGTATAATGCTCTCCCCACCGGCTGGGGCCGGCCACGAACTTGTCTACTAGGTTCCCTTGTTCCTTCGCCTGTTGTGGTCCGTGGGCCCTCGCATTCAGTGTGCCCTTGCTGTACCTCATAAAACGTATCCCGCGGGCCCTGTGGTGCTGGGTGGCGGAATAGAGGAAACCTGGTGTTTGATCGCAGAAACCAATCTGCTGCCATGTTGATCGTGGAGTAGTGGGTCTCCCACCCACTTGCAACCACCTTAACGAGCGCCCTATTCGGAGCCAATTAAGAAGCACCAGCGGGGTCTAGAGACCCACATTGCACGACACGGTAGCATCGGCCTCACACTGCTACCGGTGCGGCGGGGGGGGGGGGACGAGCATGATGCTGTGTAGGATCAAACACGTGGACACGATACAAACATCATACTCCTTCGCCCCCCCGGGCAGGCGAAGAAAAATGGAATGAGGTTGGGAAGGTGTTGCATGGACGGCAGGGATGCCCATCATGCCACAAAACAAAGGAATACCCTAGCGGAGTTCGAATTCGCAGCCATTATGTCCGAAATCATCTCCATGCTGCCACTTCAGCGATCTTGGTCGCCCAGGCCGGGCCCTTACTATCAGGTAGTTTTAGAAGATTTGTAACATCTTGGCTTGATGTCTATAACGTGACGTTGCATGTTATGATTTCAGTAAGCTAGAAGAGTTTAAGATCTCTGACGACATATTTTATTTATTTATTTACTAAATACGTGAACCGGCTGGACAATCCTGCTAATGTTCACGATAAAACAAAGAAACATGAGAAAAAAATTACAATTTGGTAAATATGAAAAGAAATTAAAAAAGAAGAAAGAAATATGTTATGCACTACAACAAAAGTAGCTGTTAAGTGCAAAAAGTCATCACAGATCGTCAATTATTCATTCATATTAGCTCAACTCACTTGTGATTCACGTGTGCGATAATATTTCAATTTGCTCCTTAACGGATGCGTGTTTATAATGTATCGTTGCTTGTGATGGCAGTTTATGTTTAGAGCCCCATTTTGCGCCTTTTACTTGTTTCGTTATGCATGGGATGTGCGGTTCTGTCATTTACTGTTTTGCGTTCTCATTACAATTTGGATCTTGCTATTGCTGCTTTTGTAATCTGATGTATGAATGTCATCCGACGACATGTCTGCAGCGCGAGTAAGTTGCAACATCGCTCTACCGCATCCCCAAACAAGTAGACTGAGGCGATGCCACCCAGGTGGGAGATACCTGGTTGTGGACAAGCCCGGTACCCGACTGGTAGATCGGCGCCGAATCTCGTCATCCAGCGGGGAGAAGATAATTGCCACCTCTCGCGATCAAGAAAACACGCACTACACTTACAGGACGAATGCCCTTAGCAGTTGACGCGCCCGGAATCATTTAACAATCAATTAGTCGAAACCCACGGCCCCGTGCGTCACCGTCATCAAGGGGGAGGGGGGTTGGCAAGCGATCGGGGCGCGTGTGCTGAAGGGCCTAGCTCAGCGGCGCGCGAGAGCAATCGGAATCCACGAGGTGGGTCCGAGGGGAGGGGGCGTTGGCATTCCATCTTGGATGCGCGGTGTGCGTCTGATGTTTGATCGCAGAAACCAATCTGCTGCCGTGTTGATCGTGGAGCGGTGGGCCTCCCGTCCGCTTGCAACCGCCTTAGCGAAAGCCCATTTCGGAAGCAAACTTCCTTCCTGTATCGTATTGCTGTGTGATGTTACCTTTCTTGCGTAGGGACGTTTGGGATCAGTATCAGTAACATTACAAGAAATCCACAGAAATGTAGAATTTCACACCTTTTTGAGTCTCAATACGGTTACGATTAGTTCAATGGTGATTATGTACTGTCTGAGAAGGAACTTCGTAATGCAGAGTTGTGTAATTGTACAAGTGGGAAGGTCAATTTCATCAAAATATTTTAGGTAAAAAGCATTATTGAATAAGTTTTTGGTACAGAATATCCAGACAAGTCACCAAAATCTTGGTATCACTGTCTCAGTATACTGATATTAAACAACGCGAAGTATAGAAGCCTTGCGAAGTATTTGACCGAAATAAGCAACTGAAAGCCCACCACCTTCGATATGAAAATAATCAAGTATTTTATTGCATAATCCTTGGTTAACACCGCGCCGGAATGTGATAAAAGACAAAACTAGTTCCAATTTTTTTTCTCATTTACATACTTCGAAAATATTTTTAAAATGACGTAATCTTGTCCTATGTGTTTTCGTGTTTTGAAGTCGATATCAAATAATACAAATACGTAGTTTCTCTAGATTATATTACGCTTCTATGAGTGTACACCGGATAATAAATAAATGAATTTTTTGAAGATCAGAAAAACTTGGCGCTAATATTTTTGGACGATATTACTGTTTAAAGTGAAATGTGTTTTCCTCCCTTGTACAAACGAAAGATTGTTCTGGAGTGGTTTCGTGTAGTTACGAATGTATCATAATTTAGACGTGGCTAACAAAAAGGTGAGTTAATTTCAAAGGGATTTGAAGTTGACACTAATAGGCTCAAGTTGCTGACTTTTCAATGTCAAAGGGCTTTCTTAGTTAAATATTTCGTTGTTTTGTAACTAATTTCCGACAGTAAATTTGCATCGGAAAGTAATAGTAATTGTATGTAACTAAATATTATTAGGGCTACATTTCACCGTGGTGATTCTACTGTGTCTTTCACAATATTCTTTTGAAATATACTTAGAAGAAGTGTATGTCGAACGTATCTCCGACTCGCATGAAAAGCATGATCATCTTTTTTTCCGCTCGTTATCACAAAAGAATCGCCTGTGGCAAAGGTCTCTAATACATACAAAAATTGTACCTTGTGTTCTTTCGGGAAAAGTAATCGCTTTTTGTGCACTGACGGATCACGACAGGCAATGAAAGAGAGAAAAAGTGAGCGTAATCAAGAATCGATGGTTGTCAAAAGTCAAAGAAATTCATTAGACAAATTGAAATGATTGTACGAGCTCGTACAATGCTAGAGCATACTACTCATCTCTACATATTACTCATCAGCTACAAAGCATATTACTCATCTCGTAAGAATGCGGACTACAGTTACGGATATCAACGTAGGTCCGAAGGGAGAAGAGAATTGCTTACGTTTTGAAGGACTCATCATTGCTACTGTAATTGTACCATTGAAGAACTACTAGTACTTTTTGTTTTTTATCTGGGTCTAAGTATCTGTAGGTAGTCGTTTCTTATACATACGCAGGTGAGCTGCAGACACATGAAAGTAGATGTTATTTCTTCTTAACTTGCTTACATTAAATACTTTCTGTCACTGATTTGTCATTCACCGAAAGTCTAACGATTTATATGTGCTCAGTCCCGCTCGGCCGAAATAAAAATTCACCAAACTTACTACCATTCCTCGTAGTGTAGGGTATCATAATCTCTCCTCTTTCACTTCGCTCATAATCCCTCCGACGACCACGAGGTGCCAACGCCCCTACGCCCACTGCCTGTGCGTTTCCTCGCCCGTCGTCGCCGGTTCTGCTTTGCCCCGACGCTGCTCTCGTCGCGACCGCTTTGCTGGTCCACCCCACCGCCATCGCCTCTCCACCGACCCGCCGCCAGTACCCGGCCTCCTCCACTCGCCTCGCTTCACACAACACCCCATCCAAGCCAACACCCACTCACCACCCCTACCAAACCCAGCCCGGGAGAAGTGGCTCAGTGCATCAACTGATGTCACTGCAGTGCCTCTAGTCCTAGGTTCGAGCCCCGAAGGCGGCAGGATTTTCGATACTAGCTCGACAGCTAGATCGGATTCAGTTGCTGTCTGGAGGAGAACTCTAGCGGCCGGCTGCTGTGATCAGTAGTTTTCCGTGGTTTCTCCGACCAACACCAGGCGAATGCCGGAGCAGTACACTAACAAACGGGCCACGGACCGCGCGCGATCTTTCCTTCCTCTTTCTTATCCTATCCTTACCTCTTAGTTACACTAACATGCACTACACCTTTCATGCCGGGAGACCGGTCGGGGATTAGACTTTTTTACCGGCTGGGGCGGTGCCCCGCTCGTGGGAGATACTTGGCAGGGGAAAACCACGCTAGTCGACGGTAGGTCGGCGCCGGAACTCGCCGTCCAACGGATGAAGATCTCCGCCTCCTCTCGGGATAAAATCATGCCCTACATGTACGGGACTAATGACCCCAGCAGTTGACGCGCCCGCAATCACTAACAATCAATCAATGACCTGACATGCCCTGTCGAGTCTGACACAGCCCCACCCCTTCCCGCCCTCCTCAGTTCCGCCCGGCCACAGCTTCCCCATGCCTCCCCGCCCAGTTCTTCACCGCCACTCCCATCCCTCTGCCACTCCCACAGCCCACCCCTCCCCGCCCTTCTCAGTTCCGCCCGGCCACAGCTTCCCCATGCCTCCCCGCCCCGTTTTTCACCGCCACCCTCGTCCCCCTGCCACTCCCACCGCTCCCTCGCCCCTTCCGCCGTCGCGATCGCGCGCGTCGCGCGGTTCGTTGCGCCCATTGTGCGCGACGCGGCTAATGAGGCGCGGCGCAGGGCGGGGGAGGAATGCACCTTCGTTACCCTTCCCTCCACACGCCCGCATCTCTACCTTTCTGCCCTCTGCAGGCTGGGTCATCGCGATTAGGTGAAGTGTTCGATTTGGTGATGGGCCAATCCGCTATGATGCTGGGCTGGTGATTTATTGATTGTTCGGGATTGAGGGTGCGTCAACTACCAAGGCAATTAGTTTCGTAAGTGTAGTGCATGTTTTTATCACGAGATGACATCTGTCAATTGCAATCTACGCGGTTGCGGATTATATATATATAATGACTTCCGAGGCCGATGTCAGAGAAAAGTGTACCGGAGAAATCGCCTCCATGGCAGTGTTGACCATGTTAGCAGGTGATTTGTGGAAGAAGCACAGAATAGCATTTTAAGTTGTATTATATCCTTTAAATGAATACATGAATTGTGTGTGTGTTTACGAATGTCAAGAACTCATCACATGCCCTTTGAGAGGTTAATACGATCTCCTGAGAGATGATCTCACAGCAATAAGCATGATGTCTCAAAATATTTTTCATAATTCGCCGTGTTTAGTGTTTAAAATGTGGAGTACGAGTATGCCAGCCCCAAAATAATGTTTGATTTGACGGTTCACATAATTCACGTAATTTAATTTTCTCCATAGCCTTTGGCCATTCATTCGACGACTCGTGCTTTCATTCTCTCGCGCTTCTTTCGGCTAAGAATTTTTTCAAGGGATGACTGAAATATTAGTGTGATATATTATATAACATTTATCAGTGATAAGAACAAATACGCACTTTTGTTTTTAGGACAAATCAGATCTGATGCCCTCTCTACAAAAAACTCCGTAAGTGCGTCAAAGGGATGGCATAGGGGAATGCGTTTAAAGTATGAGCATTACAGGGACAATCAATTGTTTTTTACCACTAATCTAGTGTCATCACTGCTGTTTTGATAGCTGCAGCACTCTACCCGTTCACCCACAAGGAAGCTGTTAACATGCAAAACAAAAGCACCTATGTTTGAAGTGTGCGAAGTGTCGCAACGGACCCATGTGCCCGCAGCCGCCGGCGGAGTGACGCCGTGAAATCCGCTTATCGAAGCATGGGGCCTCCCGGGCCTCGATTTTCGGGCCCGGCTCTCGGCCGCCGCCACCACCACCACCCCCGCTTCCATCGCACCGCACCGTGCAATAAGACGGCAATAATGCAGCGGCGCAGGGAATCTGCGGGAAGTGAGGGTAGAGAGGGGCGGAGGCGGGTGGTGGACCGGAGGGAGGAGGGGCGTGGGCGGGCAGCGCGGTGTCGGCGCGGCGCGGCGCTCAGCTCGAATACATTATGCAGGCGGAGCAGCACGACGGCGGCGCGGGGGCGCTGGAAAGGACTCGTGGAGCACTGAGGGAGGCGGTGGGCCGTGTGGGGAGGTAGAGACGATTAGTAGAAGTGGAGGAGAAGACGAAAAGCGACGTTGGAAGAGCATGAGGACGGAAAGAAGAAGAGAAGCGCGAAGTGAGGAGAAATAGTACGATACTTACACAAAAGACTGGGCAGAGTAAGGGCGAAAAGACGACATTGAATGAGAAGGAATACGGAAGGAGGAAAACTGATTGTGGACTTTGTTGAAATGGATTTTGGAAACGACTCCAAGAAGAACCGGCAGAAAGGTTCAGTAACGCAACGTGGAAGAGCGGAGAGGAAACATAGAAAGAAAAAAACCGGGGAGGGGACGTGATTTTGGGGATGTACAGTAAACAAAACTGGAGTGAGCAGTTGGAAGGGGAATAGCTATGTGCGAGTGTAGTGAGGGCGAGAGGGAGGTGGGTGGACGGAGCATAAGGGAGCGGGGCAGCAGCGAGCGAACGCGGGGCGGGTGGCGCTCGGGTTCCCGGCGCGGCCAACTGCGACATGAATGAGGATAAAATTGTTGGACAATACGCCCGGGAGCTGCCGCCCGCCCGCCCGCGCATGGGACCCGAGGAATGCAGGACGCGCCGTTGCTGCCGCTTTGGCGGCGGCAAGGCGGCGGCGGCGGCAGCAGCAGCAGATACGCCAGATAAAGAGAATGAACGGCCGCGTCGGCGCTCAGTGGGTCAAAACGACGCCAACAGCGCAACCAGAGCCGGCGCTAGCCGTAGGCAGACCGGGGGATTGCCCTGCAATTCAAGAGGCCCGATGATGGGACTGACGGGAAAAAATTATTATATTTATTAAAAGCGTTATCGTAATTTTATAAGTCGCGGTACCGTAGTTTTCATTAAATTTTCAATTATTTTTTTACCTTAAGTAATTAATTGTAGTGATTACTTATAAGCTGCGACTCTATGAAATGAATCAAGTGACGCTAACATTAAAGTATGTTCTACTGAAATTCAAAATTATTTTTTCATATATTTTACAAGTGATTTTATTGAACACTGAACTAAATACAATAAAAAAGTTTAAGCGTTTTAAGCTCACCGTGGAAATTGTATTATTTGATCACTAAATACTTATTACTTAAAACGATTATTTAATATTCATTTTCAAGAACATTTTCTGACTTAAACGTAATTTTTGTAATTACGTGTAATTACGTTTGTAATTACGTTGAAATAAAAATAACTCATATTGTTTCTTGATACAACTTTCACATTTTTAATTTTTTCATGTGTGAGTGCGTGCGTGCGTGTGGGTGTGTGTGGGGGGGGGGGCTGGCTACGTTTTAGCATTGCCCCGGGTCCAAAATTGTCTAGCTCCAGCACTGAGCGCAACGCGTTGTGTTTTCCGAGATATCCAACTTAGCCATTTCAAAGGACTCACAATATTAGAATAAAATGCAGATATTCGTAATCGCGCAACTACGTAAAATGGCGTTGCAGTTTTTCGTAATTATTTCAGTAATCATTCTGTTTTGGTTTGTTTTTTTTAAATATCCGCCTACGTTTTGGTCTTGCTTCATGCGTTCCTTATGCCTTCACTGTGCGTACGGAGAAACCACAGAATACGAATATTTCGTCAAAGCATCTTACACACTTTACTTCCCAGCTGTTGCTTCTTTGTTCTATTTATCCTTAATAATAAATCAAATAAAACCGAGTCGTGCCGAGGGTTATTTTATATTTAATATTTTATTTATTTATTTAATTATATATTTTTGCAATTTTCTTTGAACTTTTATTTGAATGATGAGAAGCGTGTTATGTCTATTTTACACATTTTCCCCATTTACATTGGAAAGAAAGGCATTACGGAAAAACATATTACATCTGCATCCTTTTTTTGTAAATTAATGAGACGTGAAATATTCCGTTTTTGGATTCCTGAGCAGACTTTGCATCATTCCGGTAGTTGAAAGTATCTTAACACTCATTATTTTATTTTACATAATTATGTGTCGAATTTTAATTCAACAGATTTTACCTTTCAAAATACTGATAATAAGTTAAAATGCGAATTGGTCTTGAAATCAGAAAAGATGCGAAGTGTAATAGGATAAGTTGAAAGGTTTAGAAATAGACTCAAGAGCGGATTATGCCGGAATATGTTAGGCCACATTCTTACAGCTTCTAGGATAGCAGAATACATAAAATGTCGAAGCCTAGAAGGGAGAGGAATGGGGTGATATTATTGTATCATCTTTCCAATGTTTAATGTTTCTAGAATATTTCAATGCTACTCTATTGATTTGTTTTAATATTGTAATATCGACTTAACGCCACCAGAGTGACGAAAATCCACTCTCAACGGCCGGCGTCCGTTTACGATTGCAGTCCGCCGTCCTTTAAGGACAATCGAAATAAGTAGTAGCTTAAGATGCCGTATTCAAGAAATAGTATTTCTTGTATATATGATTTTTTTTTCTTATTAGAAACTGGTATTACGAAAGGTATAAAACGACTCAAGGTCGATTACATAAATAACCTAATATTTTATTTGCTGCGTAAACACTTTATTAACTATATCTATGCAAAAACCGAAGGATTTTTTATAAACGATACATAACCTACCATCTTTCTGATCCTCCATCTCACCCTCTTCTTACTCTCTTACTCTCTCATTCTTTCTCTCTCTCTCTCTCTCTCATTTTCTCACTCTTTCTTCCCTCACTCATTTTCTCTCTCACTCACACACTCACGTTCACTCTCTCGCTCACTCACTCACTCACTCACACTCACACACTCATTCATTCTTAATTCTATTTATACTTACCTTAGCGGTATTGGGTTTAATTATGTTAATAACTAATTTCAAACACCCGAGGAATTACACTGTTGTTTGCCTCCCTCTCTTTACACTGAGACGAGCACAGTATTTTGCGTGGGCTGTGTGCGCGTTGCCTGCCGCGTGGGCCCAGTGCGCGGGCGGCCGCGCCTCGCTGTGCGCGCGGGGTGGGGGAGGAGGGGGAGGGGGAGGGTGGACGGAATGAGGCGCCGGATGGCCGCGGAGAGTTAAGGGTGTAGTCTCCGCTGCTTTTTATTATTTGAAAGCGCGCAGCGAAAACGAAGTACGTCTTAGAAAGCTTCGAAATGAACTCTGAACTCCGCGTACATAGGTCACGTTTTTCTTCATCTGTTTAATTGTATTCAGAAGGAAAAGGAGATCTCCTACCGCAGTGTATTTGAATGTTGTCGAGATGTTGTTGGGGGTGCTTTTCAAGATGTCGAAGTCTCTCGAATGCGACTGACTCAACCGTTGTTTTTTATTGTATTTTAGGGTGTTGCTAATGTGAACTGTGTGTATTCTTGCGACTTTTTTTCATGGACTTTGGTATCTTAATGTTTTGCTGGTTAAATGATTTAGTAGCTGCAAACTGGATGAAATATTTATTTTTATTCGCGCAAACATTTGTTGTACCTTTTTTAGAGTAAGAAAGACGAGCCATAGGTATCAGTACTTTAGGCAAGCAATACATTCTAGAAGTGTAATACAATGGATTTTTTTTGTTGAAAGTCTTGGCGTTTGTCGTTGGGCTGTTTATACAGGCCGATATCTTTGAAACATCGTGTTGTTAGTTGTAGAGGCAAGGGATAAGAGAAACGACTTTCTCATGGCAACAAATGCGCATTGTAATGAGCCGCTGTCAAACTTTGTTGCATCGCCCGTTTTTCAGCGGTTCTGTGTCATTGTGACGTTCCGCATTGTACGAAGTCCTCTTTTTCGCCGGCGCCCTGCTATCCAGTGTTGCCAAATGCTGTACTGGAAAGTGTAAAGTAAAGTTCCTCGATTGTATCGTCCTATACCCCCTATTACCCTTTCAGGGTGGTCTTAGTCGTTGTTCTACATAGCCCAGTTACGTACATTTTAAAGTGTTTTTTCCTGAGTAAATTGAGATTCGGTTACTAATTCGTATGGAAAATGTTCTTTGTTCTTAACTAAATGTTCTCACAGTATAAACAAAGTTTGCATGAGACTTATTGTTAATATTACCAGATTCAGAAGACTGGAGGATTACAGCACCGAGACACAAGTTCTGCAAGGAGCTCGACCGACAGAATAGCTCTTACCTACTTGTCTCCCAACCTATTGAGGGAACCCCACCTATGAAGGCCCCTTTACAGATGGTCATTTCATGAGCCCAGGACCTCAGATTTCATTCTGCATTGGCCAAACAACATTGTATGACAATAGCGGAGCAACTTTTTTAAATAGTGTTAGGTTAAAAGAATAATGGTCTGCAGCAGCAAAGATGCTGCTGAACAAAACCGTACAAAATGGTTTTCGAAAAAGAAGCCCGCACACTCCACAAGCACGCTCCACCTTGTCGGTGGCGATGGTGTAACGGTTAGCGTATCGGACTGTTATACCCAAGTTCGCGGTTTAAACCCGATCGAAACCGTAGATTATTAAGGGCGAAAACATCCTTCGTACGCCTTCCTTCGGAGGGGAAGTAAAGCCGGCCATCCCATGTTAGTAGATTTACTGCATCTAAAAGATCCTCAAGCCTAAATGACGCCTCTGAGCTAAATTCAAATTGCCTGTTTCCTCGTCCAAGTAATACCTTCTTTCTCCCCTAGTTGGTGAAAGGAGCATAACGAAATTTGCGTGGTCAGACGGAAGAGCAGGCCTCATGGCCTGAGTGTCGCCACGTAAAATAAGGCATTCATTCATTTATGCAAGCACTACAAATAAAATTCTCTTTTATGAGAATGCAATAAATTAAATATTTTGACAGAAACTATACAAATCACAAGAGCTGCAATAACATTCTACTATATATTCAGTATATATTCAGTACATATTCAGTACAGTATATATTCAGTACGATAGTTCTTTACATACTAAGAATATTAAAAAAGTTCCTATTCAATAACGAAACATGCGAATAGCAAATGTTAAAGGCGGATGGCCGCTTCCGTGGAACCTTGGTGTCGCATAGCTTCAGCTGTGTCGGAAGCAGTGACGCACTGAGTATGAGAAATCAGTCAGTATGCGAAAAGTCAGAATAACACAATCAAATAAATATTCCCATTTGGAATTAAAATCGAAAGTGTTTCATTGTTTTTGGATTTTTCTCGAGTCCCTGAGCATCGAGTCCATGTACTAAGCCTCTCATACGCCCAGAGGCTGCATGGTTTTCTTTATTTCTGGGTGCATGGAAAATTACTACCAATACTTCTATAAATGGTAAATTAAAGATAATGTCTGAATGAGATGTCTGCCACTGTATGAATTTGCATTAATTCTCGAAATTAATAAATGGTGTATTAAACTCTTTCAGAGAAAAAAAATGGAAAATTTATATTACGACAAACTTCAAAATACATTACCCACATTGTCCATCTGAAGTGAAAGGCAATTACCTCACATGAATTATCCGAGATACTCGGAAATATTTCTATACATATTGACCGCCTCCGCATTGATGAACTCCATCCAGGGCAAATGTGTGTGATTTTGTTCTCTTTCCTTGAAGTCGCTGCTCGTGTCCGACGCCTTGGCGTTGGCAACACTGGGCTAGGGTCGCCCGCGGGCGCTGCCTGTTTATCATCGAAGGCGGCGGCTTGGCGTTGGCGTTGGACGGGGAGATAGCGGGGCTGTGGTGCGTCGGCCCACGGACGGCCACTCGGACCCCGGCGGCGGCGACAGCGGCAGCGTCTGTGCACCGCCCCGCCCCCCTCTGTCCCGCTCGGTCACTTCCTCCCACCCACCCACCCACCCACCCCCGAAGGCGCCCGCGCCCTGACTCCCACCCGTTCCTTCCTACACACCGCCCCGTTCCTCCACCCCCAGCGTTGCTCCGTCCAGTTCTCAGCCCCCCCCGTTCTTCCCTCACTCGCCTCACCCTTTTTTCCCCGCCACACCCCTCGCTGCCATGTCCCGTCTCGCACCATCCTGCCACGACCCAGCCCGCGTTGCCACGCCCACATCCCTCCCCTCCGGTGCGTCGCTCCACCGTCCCCGACCTGCTCCGCGCCTTCCCCTCCCCTGTCCCGCCTCATCCCGCCCCTCCACCTCACCCCGTTCTGTCTAGCTTCATGTCGTCCCAACCTATCTCACCTCACCCCACTCCGACCGGCTTCTCCCCGTCCCGTACTGTCCTGTCCCGCCATGTCCTGCCCCGCCGCGCCTTGCCAAGCTCCGTTTTCACCCCACCCTTACATTCCGCCCGCCCGTTCCTCCATCCCCGACGTGTCCCACCCGCCGCGGCCGGCCGGCCCACCGGCCCCCGAAGCCGCCATAAATAAAGCAGTACGTCGCGCGGTGCCTTTTGTCCGCGCGCGAAGACTGCTGCCTCCGAAGAAATGGGAATTGCGTCCCTCGAGAGATTTTTATGTGCCGCCCGCTGGTCGCAAAGGGTGAAGTAGTTGTGTTACCGTCGAATGTGTTGGAAGCGCCGGTCCACGCCGTGACCTTAAAGAAAGGGAAGAGAGTTGTTTGGTTTTCCGAATAAGAGTAGCATTACATGTCTGGTAGGAAAATTGATTTTTGAACTAGCTGAAATGACTACGAGTAATGAAAAACGAAGACCTTGCTACCGAGTTTCTGTGTGGTCATTTAGGTTCTACCCTCTTCCTCATTGATAGACGACAAAATGGATTTAACCGTGTGTGTTGTTAAATGTTTTTAAAATGTCAGGAAACTGTTTCAAGGCTATATTTACAAGTCACAGGAATGACTTACGTCGTTATTTCTTTCATTTTCAATTGGTCGAATTATCTAACAAATCACTGGGAACGGTGCCTCACTGCATCAACTGATGTCATTGCACTGCCTCTGTCTGGGAGGTCCTAGGTTCGAGTCCCGACGGTGGCAGGATTTTCGACACTAACTTGTGAGCTAGGTCAAATTCAGTCGCTGTCTGGAGGACAATTCTAGCGGCCGGCTACTCTGATCGATAGTTTTCCGTAGTTTCTCCGATCTACACCAGGTGGATGCCGGAGCAGTACCCTATTAAACGGGCCACGGGCCTTGCGCGATCTTTTCTTCCTCTTCCTTGTCCTATCCTCACCTCTTATGCACACAGTTATACCAACATGCACAACACACGTGGTTAACACAGACCGGGAGACCGGTTGGAAACTTGGAACTTGTCCCGGCTAGGGCGGTGCCCCGCTGGTGGGAGATACCTGGTTGGGGAAAACTTCGCTAGTCGACGGTAGGTCGGCGCCGGAGATCCCCATTCATTTGGAGAAGATCACCGTCACCTCCCGATGAAAAAGCATGCACTACACTTACGAGACTAATGACCTCAGTAGTTGACGCGCCAGGAATCAGTAATCAATCAATCCAACATATCAAATTAATGTATTTATTGACCGAACGAAGGGAGATCCTCTTTTAACACAATATTGGCATTTTGCCTTTAAATTCGTTAGGCAGTCACGACTAAAAACATCATTCTATTTTCTTTGAATTTGACATCAATGTTCTTTTAAGTCTTTAAAAAGAAACCTTTTGTGCATCCCCCTTGTGCAAAGTCCAGAATTTACCCCCATTCTATATTTGAGGATTTTTAATTCGTTATTAATAAATCCATGACAAAATTTAGCGGCTCTTTTCTGAATACATAGGTTGCTCGATATGTATCCGAAATTGGTAATACTGGTATTGCTAGGTAACATCTATCGCATACATAGTAAAGTTTGATCTTTTTTATGGTTTATCAATATCCAACACTGTGTGTTACGGTCGTGAATTATGTTGATCTGTGATTTCTGTCAAGGAATGTAGTTGGCTGGGGAACATTTTCTGCCGATGATTTTCTACGATTTTCGACGTGGGTTAAATCCACAACAGTGCATCAATCAACTCATTTCGACTTTTGGTGAGGAAGCACTATCGAAACCAACTATATATCAGTGGTTTAGTGAATTCAATCGTGGCCGTCATTCGCTCAGGGACGAATTTAAAGGTCTTCTAAAATTAGCTGTTGAGCCCGAAAACATCAATGCTGTGCACGAACTGATTATGCAAGATCGCGAGGTGCAGGCATCCTTGGGCATTAGTATGAAGACCACTCTCACAATCCTCCATGAACATTTAGTCGTGAGAAAAATTGTGCGCGTTGGATACCGCACAATTTGACAATCGATCAAAAAAAGGCTCGTGTCGATTGGTGCACAGAAATGTTAAAAAATTCAATCGTGTTGCGTCAGAAGCCGTGTATAACATTTACACAGGTGAGGAATCTTGGATCTATGCATACGAGTCCGAAAATAAACATTAGTCGAGTGTTTGGGTTTTTCAACACGAGCCAAACCCGTCCAAAATCGGTCGCGCAAGAAGCACTTCGAAGCAAATGGTCTCCTGCTTGTTTGGAATAAATGGACATGTGACTACAGTGCCACTAGAGAATCGTAAGGGAATCAATGGTATGAATGAACTGAATGGACACAACCACATGTTTGCCAGAAGCTGTTGAAGAAATCAGAAGAAAGAACCGACGACGCAGGATTGTTCTGCGTCCTGACAAAGCAAGCTCCCACACAGCAGCCCAAATAATTCAATATTTGAACAAGCAAATCAACGAACTGATGGGTCATCCATCATACAGTCCCGACACACAATGATTTTTGTTCCAGTTCGTGAAAAATAAACTACGTTGGCAACGTTTTTCGACGCCAGAAGAAGCTGTCAATGCGTTCAAAGTGCATGTTTTGTGGATAGCTCAATCGGAATGGAAAAAGTGTTACAAAAATTGGCTCAAACGTATGCGAAAATGCATTTATAATCGCAGAGATATTTTGAAAAACAGTAAAACCATTTTAATGATATATCTTAGTTTTCATTTCTTATTCCGGATATCGTATTTTCTAACAAGTATTTATCTCAGGATGAAATGATTCCATATCGCAGCCCCATTCTTTAAAATAGGACGCATTAATGAAATGTATCAGCTTTTAACATTTCTGTTAACATTCTTTAAAGTCCACATGACAAAATGTAAAACTTTCCATTCTTTTTCACCGTGTAATTTACCTGGTTATACCAACGGAAAGGATTGCATACGTAGAGCGTGTAACAATCTGAACCGAAGAACTTAATTTTCATTTTAAATTTCCACTTTGCCATAACAAGGAAAAATTATACTTTTGAAATTCGCAGCATCTGTTTAAGCACACTCTGTTTATGTTACGATTTATTTATTGTTAAATGTTAAGAATAAGTATGACAATAGGTTACATAACAACAAATTATTTTAACTATTCCCCTCCTTCAGAATGCAAAATGCAAAATCATGCGGGTTCCGAGTAATGCTACAAGGCGCACCAGTTTTCCAAGAAGTGAATCATGTTGTCTCTACGTCCGCGATGAGCCAAATCCAGGGGAATTTTCCCTTTATTATCCTTTGCATTTTTGTTAGCTTTGTGGTCAAGAAGTAGTTTAGCAATATTCACATGACCTTTTAGTGCAGCGAGATGTAAGGGAGTGCGACCAAAAATGTCTTCTGAATTGACATCAAAATTCTCCTGAAGCAAAAGCCTGAGAATTTCTTCGTGACCTTCCTTGGCTGCTATGTGTATTGCAGATCTCTGGAATTTATCTCTTGCGTTGATATTCGCTCCATTCTGCCTGAGAAGTTGCACAGCCTGAAGATGACCACGAAAAATTGCCGTTAAGAGTGGAGTCCGCTCAAATTCACCAGACTCTTCCAAGGAGCAGCCTTGTCGAAGTTTCTCTCGAATTTCCTCGCAGTTTCCACGGTCAGCTGCGAAAAATACCTCCATGTTTGCCCAGACTTTCCACCTTCGTATTTGGATGCGATCTTGATTTCTTTTCTACAAAAGACAGAGACAGTAGTTAACGGTTTATTTTCTTTTCTTGTTTTTAATTATTTTCACAAACTGTTTCCTAGAGATCGGGAGGTAAAACCGTCACAATATTTGTAGCAAATTACATCCATACTAAACTTAACTTTTCACGTGCAATGTTGGATTGTAGCTTAAATTTTATTCATGTAACTATATTGTTCTGAATTACCGTGGTTTGAAATAGAAATACAAAATGTTGAGGTACAGATGATTTAAAACAGGGTTGTCCAACTTGCAAGGCCTCAGGGGTCACAACTAAAACCTTTAATATGGTTTCGGTCCATATTTCATATCTCAGTATTGTGGCTCCCTGCACCTTGCCTTGCTGTTCTGAAGGGGGGGGGGGCAATGGCACCATGCGTGATATCGGGTCGTACGCATGCATTACGCATTACGTGCAGTGAAACACATTGGGATGCTTTTGAATTTCAGAATTTTCTATAAAAAATTCTTAAATCTAAACTTTACCTTTTTTTACATTGAGGATGCTGTGGACCCCGGCAGGGCGCGAGTGCTAGACACACAATGCTCTCGCCCGGCATGAATGAAAGGGACTTCCATTTTTGACTAATAACTACGGAACGTAATTTATTGTAATAAAAAGAAGCAAAATATGTACATATATATGTACTAATTTTTTTCTAAAATATGTAAGAAAAAATAGCAACTATGCGAAATAAAAGTTCGTTATAATGTTTAAAATTCCGTCCTTCAAGCGTTTTCCGAGCAGACTACGATGCCGATCAGATCTTAACATGGATTCAGAGAAAATGAAAGAAAGTTCTACATCTACAGAAGCAATTATTTGCTAGCTTTATCCGAAATATATAGTACTTTCTTATTATATATAGTGTTAACGAGGAGTCGGCGCTCAAGTGAATACTGTGTACCGTGTAGCCTGCGATTGAAAGGAGGGGGGTAAAGGGAGCATACAGCCCCCCTCCCCCCCAACTCCAGAAAAGGGGTACGACAATGATCTGAATTTTTTTTATCGAGATACGTATGGGGTCTATGAAACATGAGTAAACACATAGTTGAAGTTCTTTCTGCTTCACATACATCCGCACATCCTTGATCCCGACTATGCAGTTTCCAAGCAGCAGATGGGGAGGGGGAGGTAAGTTTGACAATTAATAGCGAAGGTCCGGCGTTAATACAAGCGCATTCTGTGTCTTTGCAAGTATTTCAGTAACGAAGTTAGTTTTCAAGTAACAAATATTTCGAACTCGCATGAGATGTGTTCATTTTCGGCTTACAATTATATTAAAATGTCACAAAATATGTAGAAATAGATAAAATATGTAAAACAGTGTAATTATACCAAAATATGCAAAAATATGTAAAATAAAAATGATTCCAATTCGT
This sequence comes from Teleogryllus occipitalis, assembly GCA_011170035.1. Classification (NCBI taxonomy): domain Eukaryota; kingdom Metazoa; phylum Arthropoda; class Insecta; order Orthoptera; family Gryllidae; genus Teleogryllus; species Teleogryllus occipitalis. The sequence continues at coordinate 27,040 of BLKR01009058.1, read as the reverse complement.
TTAGAATGTCGCGTTAAGTCTAAAAAATATTAGTGAATACAGGTATCTTGTCCCTGTAAAAATATGTGTTTAAATGAGAATCGTTCCCTACTAATAACCTTTCGCAGGCCACAATAAATGTCATCGCGAACCGCCAGTTGGACAACCCTGATTTAAAACGTTCAACATGCAAACCTTTTCATTTGTCTTCAGTTATCACCTCGTTGTTATAGCATTATGTACAATAATTTGATATTTAAAAAAATGTTTATAATGAAAATTAATTTTGTTATTTGAATATATTTGAAAAGTGTTTTTTTGTTAATTTAAAGGATTTTTTTCGCAGTCGTTATTCACAATAAGGATGCATATTTTATTCACGTTTAAAATCCTGTATTAATTTACAGAGCCATTGGAGGAAATCATAATTATCTTGTGAAATGATGTGATGGAAGTCTTCAATGATACTGGGACAATACTCTCAACTCAGAATTAAAAATAAAATATCGCTTTCTGTAAGATCTCCATTAGCTACTTTGGAGAGGCAAAGCGAATGAGTGGAGCCACGCGAACGACACGATGCCGACCCCTAGTTTACACCGCTGAATTTAAAAATATGTATGAAAGACGACGTAGTTTCTAAGGACTATGGGAGCGAGTTCACCTTTAATAAACTAGTAAAACAGCGCATATGTTCCGCGTCACTGGAAACAACTACGTAATATTGAAATATTGCATGTCCTGCGCGACTAACACCTCAGCTATTACTTGAAAACAATCAACCAAGAAGCGAGCAACGGCCTGTTGCCAGCGCAGCGTTGCCAAAATTGTGCGATTCACTTGGCGAATATTATCAATTCTTGGCAAAAACGCTTATTTCTTCCTGTGTTAAGATTTCAAATTGTTTATTGGTTAGTCATAGTATATCATACACAGTTGATAAATAATACTCATAAACTAATTAAATTACTAATATTCTACGCTTGGTAACATTAAGTTAATTTATTAACGCCTATTTATATATTAACACCGCTTCAAACGAAGCGCAGGAAAATAAAATTATATGGTAGTTCGTTAGATCGACCACTGTGAAGTACACCCCAAAAATACGTTAAATAAAAGTAAATTTCTGTTCTTCAAGACGGTAAGAAACAATTTGGCTCTTACAGGCGTAATTTTTGAATAAAAGAAGGTTAAATTAGTACAGGCTCTGATGGAAAAACTTTCGCGGGCATTGGTTTCTTTAAGCTATTTGAAAAATTATGCGGTTAATGTACCTTTTATTTTTATTGAATACGCAGTATTTTTAAGAAATAAGATTATATTAAATGGTATATAAATACCAGGCATTCTGAGGAGTAGTTTATAAAAAACGTGCTGCGAAATTCATCGCAAACGCAAATACTGGCAAAATATCTACAATTTTGTAGTTTTAAATTTTATTTTTCGACAAACCGACCGATTCCAGAAAATGGGATTAACGCCATATATTTTACCGCACCTCATTACATAAGTGGAGAGAATTTGAAGAAAAAAATTCCTTCACGCGCAAATTACGCGAAACCTACTAAATTTTAGAAATAATTGTATATGTGTAAATGTTATCCAGTGATGCTCGACACATCACTCCGTTATGCCACTTTTTTTGGTATAGTTTAATCATACAAAACTTTTTATACTTTATTATTTTATAATTTGAAACAATTAGTATTAAATACTTTTTAAGAGCTATCGTGGGCACTGACCCGAAGGACGTTATCACAGGCCTGATCAGTGCCCGGCAATAAAAGTTTTTGTGTCGTAAATTCGTCGTTTTCCTGCGCACAATTATATTTTCTCTTCTTACGTAAGGAAGTGCAAAAAAGTAAAAAATGAATATCAATAATAATAATAATATATTCTGTCCCGGGAAATGTAATTTTTGCATTTGGTGGCAGCTTGAGTTTACTTTAGGGTTCAACGACCATTGCTCGTTTGTCTGCATTGGGAAGAATAGAACTGCGTGAGAAAGACATAGTTCCGTTCTTTACTTTAAATTCATTTGCCTCGTTTTGACTAGTGTTTAAAAGTAAATATAGTTTTAATGTCGTTCAGATCAATTGATAGTAGTAATTGTTGTTTTCTAAAACACTGCATGTAACATATTGATATTTCGGTTTTAATAAATGTAGTTGTATGACGACTATGTACAGGACACGTGAATTTCGCTTACAATTTGTTGAAAAGTATAATTGAAATTTGTTGAACATGCATTGAAATGTATGTAATACGGTGCTTTGTTGGTTAAATTATTCCATTATCGGCAAAATACAATTTCTACCATATTAGCTTTTGTAAGCTACGCAAATGCAATCAGGAAATTCATGTGGCCATAAGAATTAATATGACCAATTTTCTGAAATTGTAAAGGAAAAGAGCATGTGGAAAGCTTCAATATTTATTGCAATAAAATAATAATTTTATTTATTTAACAATTAAACAATGTTACACAGTTATAATTTTTTCTCTACTGTCCCTTGTCTTCTCAATCACCTTTGAATTTTGAATTATAACGAAATAGTTTATCATTGATTGTAATTTCAAAGTATCTTGATGCCAGGTATATTTATGAATCGTCTTGTTATCAAAAACCCATTTAGAATTTGTAAAGAATTTCGTGTACATACTTCTAAAAGTCTCTCTCCCCGTATTCATTAATTACTTCTTCACCAAAACTACCTACTACTACATCTTTCATTTTATTTCCCACTCTTCCATTGAAATCGCCAACTACTATAATTTCTCTCAGGTATAATCGCGTATAGTTTCCCAAAAAATGTGTCCTTAATTATTTTATGTGAATCCTCATTTATAGCGGATAACCAACATACCAACTATTGTAATTCGTCCTTCATAAATATTCACTTTCAAAGTCATAATATTTGTATATATTGTATCCCAATTTTTATATATTTCTTTTGTTGCCTTTTAATAACTATACATACTCCTCTTTTAGCACATTCACTTACAGAATCTTCACTGAAAAATGTTTAATAACCTCCCCTAGTGTTAACTATTACACCTTTTTCTTTAGTCTCTGTATGAATTGTAATGTCACTTATAACTTTCATAACTTCACCAACCTTGTTTCTTATTCCAAGAACATTCCAAATTCCAATGTGCAGCCTTCATTGTCGTATTTTGAGAGTACGTTTATTTGTCATTTCTTTTGGGTGTTGGCAGTATTTTTTGTCACATGATGAACAGGGTGTCGATGTATCAAACTGTATTAACATGGGGTATTACTTTCAACAGGTCTTAATTCAATAAAAAATTGTGAATACGGGCTTACTGATATATCCTCCAGCACTACCCCTTTCAAACTACTAATAATAATCGAAAATAATAATAATAATCAAAGAAAAGGAGTGAAAAAATTCTAAAATATCAACCTCTGGTAAATGAGGTAAAGGAAATTTGGAGAGATGTGGAAATGGTGACGATTGTACCAATAGTTCTAGGTGCCACTGGTGAAATTCCTAAGTTCCTGCATGAATCCCTGGCTCAACTGCAACTGAAGAAGGGGTTATACATCCAGCTGCAGAAGATTGCCGTACTAGACACATGTAACATCGTGAGGAAGTTTCTGAACATTGATGGTTGATACAGCTGATTATGGCAGTTGAAACGTGTAACTCTTGTTCATGGTAACCGAGATGCATGTGTGGAAACAAGTTAAAATGTGGTAGTAATAATGATAATAATATATTATTACATACTTACATGAAAATGCACACTTTACAATGGACAGGCCGAAGAAAACTACGCTTGAAAATGTTCTGTGAACCTCGCTGGCCGTTATCTTAGAACAAGGACAAATGTTACCGTTTATCTCAAGAAATGAATATTTTACGTGGGCATAATGAATGCAGACAAGTCATTTTCGATATGACTTTGTCAGACGTTTTGAAATGCTTTGAAGAAACTTGTAAATGTTCTGTCCACCTCACTGGTTGTTATCTTAGAATAAGGAAAAAAGTTGCAGTTTATCTGAAGAAACGAAAATTTTTCGTGGGCATAATAAGGGCAGGCAAGTTATTTTTGATATTACTTTGTCAGCCGTTTTCAAAGGCTTTATAGAATCTTGTTTATGCAGCGACGAATTCAAGAACAGTCAACATTGTCAATTCTACAATTTGACATACATAATTGTGCCTGCATTACATGAATGCAGATTGTTACGGAAGGATAAAATAGATGCTCAAATAACCGATATTGACGAGGTTCGTTCTAGATCTGAGGGATAAACCAATATAAGGATGGGCAATCAGCCCATCGGACTATAAAGATGGGAGTGGAAGAAGGGTAAGGAAGGAAGAGTCCCGCATGGTCTGTGGCCGTGGCTGCTCCACCATCCTCCGGAATCATTCTGCGGAAACGATCAGAGCAGCCGGCTCCTGGAGTTCTTAGCCTTGCAGTGGCATCCTTTCACCCAGACACTTAGTTGGCGACGAAACCCACAAGTCGAGATCGTAACCTGGATCTTTCCAGTGGATGAAGCTTCAGTAATTGAATCGCATTACGTGCGATCACGCGCCTAAATAGTACTCACGTTTTCTTGATCCTTGAGCTCCCTAGTCCTCGCTCAGCCCGGCATAGCACGGCCCGGTAGAAAATATGAGCTCCACTCGGAACGTCACGGCTCAGTTTGCAGTGCTGCCCACCTTGTTCCTTTCCAATGCGGACTTCCTAGTTTTCGGTCTCTCTTTCTATCGACCTGTGCGTACCATGTTCCTTCTTGTTACTCAATTATTTCTATAACTATTAATTATTTCTTCAGCATTAAAAAAAATCTTCCGTTGTTTCTCATTGTTATGTACTCCAAGACGCGCTATAACCCTGAATTTTCTGTCGTTGAAGTTGACAGCATTGCACTGCCGTGACGTAGACAGAACCCGCCTCCCCCCCCCCCACTGTGGAGTATCAAGAAAAAGTGCGCGATTAGTACATATTCTCATGTACACTCCAATTTAATAATTGTGGCACTTCAAGGTCACGAGCTGGAAGGAGACAAGAACATTGTCATCCCAACGGGAGCTCTAATACCAAAATTTTAGTCGTAAACGAAGCTCCCGATTCGATGTCGGTGTTCCCTTCTCCGCCCAGGTCATGGCCTTGAAGTGTCACTATGTTTAACGCGGTAGCACTCGTTCCTCTTTCTGTAACGTCAGTGCACGCACCTGGTTTCACAGACCCTTCTGATTGCATTTCCCTGAATTCAATTTCCCCTTAAAATTTCGATCAAAGGAGCGTATTAGAAAAAAGATGGATATTACCAATAATGAGATATAGTTTTACTTGTGGTGGTTTGTATGCAAATTAACAAAAAAAAGAAAAAGAAATAGGCTGAAATATTATTTTCATTATATTTGGTATATTTTACAAATCTCACAACTTTCATTCATTGTATGGTTTACGAACTGTAGGTGAATGCTCCAAATAAATAAACGTTTTTTATATTTGATACTAATATTTGCTAAGTCGCGTAAAGTACTGAATGAAAGCCGTTGCACAAGTGCACGCAGGTGGTCTCTGAGGCCCGTGCAATGTTTTGGAATGTCTCACCGCTAGAAAGGGTAACAATAGTCACTTTCTCAAAAGAAGTGTGACTCATATCTGTGGAAGGAAAAGATAACTGGAAACAGTGGTCACAGGCGTCCAAACTGCAATCACAATATTAAGAATAAATGTTTCCTCCTGGGGAGAACTGATCATTTTTCCGCGTTCATTCAGAAGACCAACTAAAATGCGTTTTGGAGGCTTTACGTTACCTAGAAAGGTGATCAGTTGCTCCTCTTGGCGAGACAAGTCGATTGGCACAGTTCTTAGCCTGTTCATAAAATGTCATTTCAGGACATTGTGACAGAATTCTAAGAAGGTATTTGCATTCTTGTCTTGTATTTTATGGTGGATGCACCTACAAGTTCATTGGCGAAGCGAGTAAAGAGGTATTACTATTCTCTTTCCGGCGTTTATGTGAATAGTTGCATGTTGATTCATCAGATTGATGACAGTTAAATCTAATTTTGTAATGAAACACAAATGTAAAAAAGTATTTCAATCAATACTATTTCATGTAACTTTCTGTGCCCGAAAATGAACAATCTTGGCAAATGTAATGTTTTAGATCATTCTATTATGAACTTAAGAAGCACAGTTATGATTTTTTAAATATGAAAATACCGATCGGACTCACCACGCTAAGATAATGTGTATGTATTTCGGTAGAATGCAGTATTTTTGATTGGCATCGGAGAATTTGTTCCTTCCGCATTAAATATGTTTGGCGTGTCTACATTCTTTTTTCGGGAAATAAGTGATTTTATGAATAGTTATGGCTGGCCCATGGGAAAGCGTTTAGAAAGCCAGTAATTAATTTCGATACATATGTTTAACAATCCTAGCGCGTGATTGGTCAAACATTTTAAACAAAGGAGTGGCTTTCCCAGGAATATGTGAGGACATGTTCCTCACACAATGATAGGAACTTTTTTTAATTCCAATCCAAAATCGTGGAAATAAATAAGTTCTAGGAACACATTATCTTAAAACAAATTATGCAAAATCGCTTGTAAAGCACGCGTATTACAAATCTTCATATCTCTGCACCAAGAAACTTTAGAACCTTAGCGTTCGACCTTGATACGCGAGTGGAGTTGTGTAACCGTAGTGGCGTGCAATTCGTCTCCGTCCACACCAACGTTTATGCGATGCGTCGTGTAGCGGCGGAAGCTCTGGGCAATGCAACGGGCGCGGAGGGGGGCGGCGGCGGCGGCGGCCGTGGCGAACTTGGCCGGGGCTTCCGCCCTGCGCGATGGCCAGGAAACCGGGCCATCTGTTCGGACGTCGCGCTCGCGCCCCTCCGGCCCCTCCAACGCCCGTACCCCGCTCCCCGCAGGACCCTCCTCGCCGCCCCGAGTCCCCGCGGACGCCCCTGCGCCCAACCCACCGCCTCCACCCCCGCCGCTTTCCCATCTCCCCGTTCGCAGTCGCCCCCGCGCTCGGCTCTCTCGGCGCCGGTGATGGATGCCGGCTCGGGCCGGTAAAGCCCGCGTATCCGTCAGCCACACGAGCTATCCGCCCACCGGCCCTCCGCGCAGCCCTCGCTCTCTGTACTGGCGCCTCGCCACCCCGCTCGGCCCCGTCCCGTACCCGCCCGACTCGCACCCCCTCCCGTCCCCCACTCGTCCCCCACTCGAGTGCACCGCTTCCTGTCCCGCACTCCTCGTCCTTCACCACCCGCCCCGGTCGCGCAACCCCTGTACATGTCGTGCACCCTTCCCCGCTCCGGCCCGCTTTGTCCCCGTCCCGCACCCTACTGACTCGCCCCCTCCCGTCCCCAAGTCGTCCCCGGCCCTCTCCATTTCGCCCCCCCCCTCGAGTGCACCGCCTCCTGTCCCGCACTCCTCGTCCTTCACCCACCCGCCCCGGTCGCACAACCCCTGTACGTGTCTTGCACCCCTTCCCCGCTCCGCCACGCTTTGTCCCCGTCCCGCACCCTCCCGAGTCGCACCTTCTCCCGCATCCTCGCCCCGGAGCACCCATCCGTCCCGCATCCTCGCCCCGGTCGTGCAACCCCTGTACATGACCTGCACCCCCGCCCCGCTCCGTCTCATCTCGCCTCGCCCCACGCCACCCCGCGCCGCCTCGCCCGACGTACGCCACCCCGTCCCGTCCTGAGTGAACATTCCGCGCAGTTCCTTGCTCGCCCCGCAGTCGGGCGCCCACTCGCACGCGTTCCTCCGCCAGCCTTGCGCATTCGTTTGTCGCTCGCTCTTTTCCACGACCTCCTTTTCCATGTTCTGCGGTATCCGGGAGCCCCAACGTCTAAGACGGCTTTGTGCGCGGACTCTTCTATCCACGTCCAGCAGCGCCTCAGCCGAGACCCTAAGGGCTTCAAAATCGCCTGCTAACTAGAGGTGTGTCGGGAGGCAGAGGATACATAAATCTCCTTCCTATTCTGCTTACGCCGAAAATTCTCTGCAATGAACTCGCCCCTTCTTGCTACTTCACTTTCTACCCGTGAGTGTTTTCCTCCATAAGTGTGTTCGGCTTCAAGAATTCCCTTCGCCAGACTTCTACCTGGCTTATTTCCACGGCGATGTCTTGTGCCTTCGATTCCGTTTTTCGGATATTAGCATTTCAATTAGCAATTTGTGATGTTGGAAACGAATATTTTTGTATGGCAAATAATGGGGATTTTTGCAGCAACGCTGAACGTATTCATTTTACTTTGTTGTCTCACTGCGTTGTGTGGTTTCTCTTATCATGAAGTGTATTAATATCCTATGCGAATATTTACCTGTACAACTTAATGGAACTTCTTAATTTGTCTGTCGTAAGCATCAAATGTTTGTTTGTAAGTACACTATTTTCGGAAACTCTTAAGGACAAAGTTTATTTCGTGTGTTAAATATCGTTATAATAATCTGAATGTCATCATAAGACTTGTGAATAATCTTAAGTTAACCATTCACACTTCACGTAGTCTTTTTTTATAATTATGCTAGTTAAATAATATGCAAATGCCGCACTGCAAGAAAACATTAAAATAACCTCTTCGTTATCCCCGATCGCGATCGGCGACCTCGATGTTAAACGAACCTTCAGCTCCTGAGATCTCGGAAATAACCTACATAAACACCGTCTATAGCGCGACTTCAGCAAAGCGGTTTTGTGTCCACATTTCCCGAGAGTGCGATGGCACAGTTTCCAACTCGACAGAATATGCGACTTGGCACCGATAGTTGTAAAAAGGAAAGAAAACATTTCATATTGAGCACAATATCGATTATGTGTTCGGTTTCTTGCTGCAGCAGACGTTCTACAAGCGAATTTTACTAGCCCGTACATTATCATTCCACGTACATTCGTTATGATTCATGCGTTTTACGTGATTGTAGCAGTCCTCGACGCCTTCCTATACTCTTTTTGCCCGTTTTTTTTACATAATTTCAAGATATTCAGTTTGTGTGATTTTCTACTCCTTAATTGTCTTTTTCTTCTTGGATTTCTAGTCAGATAAAGAGATATTTAACGGGTCATTTATCTCAACCTTTTCTCATTTCTGTTGTGAGGATGCATTGTTTCACAATTTGAATCGTAGTCACAAATATGCTCTTACACTATACAATGCGCAGATAGTGCAAAAATTAATACTATAATTTCCATGCAAAAAAGAATTAAAATAGTAATCTAATATACCTACGGTATGTAATATACCTACGGTATATATTGACAACAGGAGCGGAAACAAATTTCTGTACTTCTTTACGGTATCGTAAATAAGAAGTAGTAGCTCTAATATGAATACAAAAAAAAATTAATATGTGGGAATTTTAAAATCAGTTGATGTCTCACGGTGTTGTCTGACGTTTTCTTCGCCTACGTGGGAAATTATTACATATACCGACCCTAATAATGCCTAGTGCGATTCACGAGGCTATATGCAATGAATTTGACACGTAGAAACACAGCACGTTTAAATGAAAGCATCGACTGGGCTTGACTCTTTGGTAAAAAGAGTTACCGTGTTAAACGTCCAATCACACCAAGCGCCCCGGGGCTATAGAGCAGTAGCTGTGAACACAAAGGTGGCCCTACAGCGATCTCTCTCTCCCCCTCCCGTGTCGGAACCGCTTCGGCGGAACGGAACGATTGGGAAGTCACGCAAAGGCCGACAGTTAACACCCTTTCCGGCGACCCCCCCATTTGACCCCAACTTCCCAGTCTATCACGCCCTGACAGACGCGCACAATTCTGGCAGCCGCAGCACGCTTCCCAACCCTCGGTCCCGCCCCTACCAACCATCTCCTCTTCCACTTTCTGCCCTTTCCGCTCTCCCTCCACCGTATCTCTCCATGCCCATTCAGTTCCTCTCACACCTTTCCCCAATACAGACACTTCATTCCCTATGCCTGGCCTTCTTTCTTCCTTTTCGTGTTTTTCCAAAATTGATCCGTCTTTTCCCAAGTCGCTACGCACCTGTAACCCCACATAACATATTCCTCCTTTCTTCCCCTTTCTATACCAGCATCCTTATTTTCCCACTTTTTAGCTATCGATGGCTTCGACGAGCTAGTCCTAGTTTATTTGCCGACCTGCTCGAAATCAATTGGGCTATTGTTATGTGTGGCCGCGTTACGGAGAGCTCGTTGTGTTGCGTTTCTCGCCGCTCAATCGCTTCGTCCGCCTGCTCGCGCCCTCTTCTCTGCGGCCTAAAACAATTGTGGAGCCAACCTCGGGTTTCGGCTTTTTTTTTAACTTATTAGTTTCCTATTAAATACAATATACAAGAGGAGCCTCTTTCCCAAATATCATTTTACAATTCGCCAAAATGTCATATTAACAAGGGGGAAATCAGGGATTGAAAGTCTCTAAGGAAATAATATGTTTTATTTACGTAAGGGCAAGGCCCTGCCCCCTCCTTGTGCCACGTAAAGTGAAGCTACCAGCTGCGTGAAATGTGATTTGCAATATCTTAGTGCTGAACGCCGTAAAAATTGCAATCGCTGAAAATACAATACTAAGAGGACGGAAAAGCGAGTAGATTTTTATTCGTTTATGAACGGCTTTGTACGGGAAAATAATACCCGTGATTTTAATCGAAAGGTTATATTGAGTAAGCAAACGCGAGTTGAAAGCACTAGTCAGCGGTATCAAATACAGTAAACCCCGTTAATTCGAACTAAATGAGGGTGTGGTCTGTTCGGATTCGGAAACGGGATTATTCGAAAAATGTACCGTACATATACAAATACGTACATCTGTAGGTTCATCAAGCAGAGACAGTTCCTTCCGGCAAAAGAAGATTACCGATTTTACAAGTTCCTCTAAGTGAAAATTACTGCTACGTAAATATGTGATATACACCGTAGTTACCTGTGCAATAAACTTTTCATTCGACAACTTGTGTTTCGATAATTTGTTGTGAAGTTCTACAGTATTACAAAATCCTTTCTTTACTCTCCATATAAGCATTTCATTTATTTTGTTTATTTTTCCTCCATTCCGAATTTTTGGCTTATTTGGCTTATCCGAAATTTCGGATTAGCGAGGTTCTACTGTACCGCAAAAACAGAACGATTGCCCCTGCTGACATGAAAACCTTCAGAAGAATAATTGGCCAGGCAGAAAGAGTTTGTAAAAGTTAAAACTGAGGGATATTATTGAAAAAAGTATACATAAAGTATAAACGTTGATAAATGGAAATACACACGAAGTTACACACTGCAGTTATAATAAGGAGCTTCAAATCATCTCCTTTCATTTTTAACACCTTAGTGTAGTATCTTGCCCTGTGCTGTTACCAGGGCGTAGAAGGTGCTGACTGGGCATGGACAACTGATACTCGACTTTCCTGAACTCTTAATAAATGATGATTTAGATTGAAGACGAGTAACATGTTGGTTTTCCTTTGCCTTCCACCCCTCAACCCAAGGTCAAACCATTTATGCGTTACTGAGAGTCGACCCCAGAGTCCTTCAGTCCCAGCGGAGCCGTCTGCACTGAGCAGATCAACAGCAAAGCATGCATTGTGTGCTCGTATCTCGAAAGAGTCTCTAAAATTGAAATCATAGATTTTATACCCTTGCACTTTTTTTCTGTTTGGGTCATTTGGCGCTCTTCGAGCCAGTGCTACTTCCACCACTATCTACGTCTCGACTGCCGCCTCCGCTGCCACTGCCTCCACCATTGCTGCCGCCTCCACCGTTGTCGCCGTCGCTACCGCTGCTGCTGCCTCCACCGCCGCCTTGCCTTCACCGTCGCCGACGACTGTCGTCGCCGTCGCCGCCCCCTTCCATGTCTGCTGCCACCTCCCCCCTCCCCCGACGCCGCCTCCACCGCTGTCGCTGCCACCGCCGCCGCCTCCACCATTGCCCAGCTACAACCGCCGCCGCCGTCGTTACCGCCTCCACCTCCATCGCCGCCGCCTTTCGGCCGATCGCCCCGCCCAATGGGGCGTCGCGCGCTGCCCTGCGATTTGTCTTCTCTGCGAGTAAGACGCCGCTCCCGATGAATTCGTTTGGAAACGTCTCCCGCCACCGCGGCCACTTGCGTGCTGCAGGACGCTGCAAGTGTAGAGTGTAGTTTCTTGTTCTTCTTTCTTCTCCTTTTATCAATGGTTGCATTTTAAAGCTTCTTCGTTTCTCTTGATGAATGACGTTCATTTCTTGGAAATTTGACTTCTGTCAATATGTGCCTACCTGAAATACCTTTGTTCCTGATGCGGTGTGTGTGTGTAAAATCAAGCGGGAGACGAGGGCATCTCAAAGTTATGAAACCTAGGATCTACGCTGAAGGTTATCATTCACTTACGATACTAAAACAAAAAGTTTTGGATTCCGATTTCATTTAAAGTATTGATAAAATCACCTTGTAATTGCAACCTGGTAGGAAATGGAAATTCACAGCATCTTATAACATCCATTTCATTGTAATTTTAGCTTAGTAACATCAATTCGGCAGATAAAATTCATAATTATCAGTAAATGCAATATATTCATTGTCTTTAATTTTAAATGAATAAACATTACTAATAAAAGTTTAAAACGTCGTGAAACTGGTCATCAAAAAATATATATAAAAAAAGTAAAGGACCGTTTCTGAAGTGCTTTCTTCTGCCAAGAGACCAACGAAACTGTACAATAAATGATCCCACGCCGAAACGAATTGGTATTACAAGTATATTAAAACTAGTGGGTTACAGCAACAAAATTGCCGTTTAAAAAAATCACATAAAATGATTTCCCAAAAAGTAGCACGCACACTGTTCAAAAAGAAGAAATAAAACAGTCTCATAAAACACTGCAACAACTTAAGTATTTTAACAAAAGCTGTCTTTTCGAATGTTGCAATAATAGAGTACTGTATATTCTAATAAACAGTGCAACAGGTCTTCGCATTCCAAGAACATACGCAAAGTTGGTGTTCCACAACGCTACAGGTGAATAGAAAGTATGAGTGGACGTTCTCTTGCTTGAACCCTTACTGTCGGATGATGTCAACTGTGAGGTATGCAGTGAAGCGCTGAGTGTGATCATTCAGTCGGTACGCGCAGTTTGAGAGAAGGAGAAGTAACTCATTCAAATATTTGCATTTCTGAGTCAAAAATTGAAACCGGTTCATTGTTTTTGAATTTTTCTGAGTTCCTGAGTATCTCACAAAACCGTAGACAACTGTCACATAGCCGGAGACTGAATAGTTTTCTTTCAACTAATGCTTGTGTTAAAATGCGTAATATAGCTAGCATGTGATTCTGTTAGTGTCTTTAAGGACGTTGTCTTCAGTGTTTGTACATAAAAAGAAGCCTTATACACTTCTAATATTGTGAATTTCACTATGTCTTGTGAGGTTAAACCATTACTACATTCCAAATCTGGAAAATAGATTAGGAGAGGAGATGTTAAACATTTCAAAATTTGTATCCTTTTAATGTCGACGAAGTAGTAATTCAACATATCTCTCCCTGTTTCTTGGCTCTTGGCCTCCCTATTCCTGTTTTCAATGCATCAATGTTAGTTGTTGAAATTTAGGCGAATAATACACTGGCATACGTGGCTCAGGGCATCAATTGATACACTGTATTGATGACCGGGAGGTCGTAGGGTTCCAGTCTCAAGGTGGCAGGATTTTTGACACTGGCTACATAGGTTGGTCAGTTTAGCCACCGACTGGAGGAGAATTCTAGCAACCGGCTGCTGTGATCGGTAGTTTTCCGTAATTTCTCCGATAATCACCAAGCGAATGCCGGGGTAGTACCCTAACAAACGAACCGCGCGCTATCTTTCTTTCTTCTTCCTTGTCCTATCCTCACTCCCTGCTTCCACACACACTTACAAGCATTACACTACCACACATGACGAGAGACCAGTCGGGAGTTTAGAGCTTACCACTGATGGGTTGGTGTCCCGCTGGAGGGAGGCACCTTAATGAGGAAAATCCCGCATGCACGCTTGTAGGTCGGCGCCGGATCTCACCATTCAGCGAGGGAAGATTACAGCATCCTCCCACGATAAAAATGCACTACACTTACGGCAACACTTGCGTAGCTGTTGACGCGACCAGAATCAGTAATCAATGAACGAATAATACAAGTTCAGAAGTGAATGCGTTCAATTATCAGATCAATGTGATGCCAGTAGCTGTTGGAAGAAATGCCACTATCAGAAATCTGTTCTTGCGAGACGTTGCTGAGGTCCTTTTGTATTCAGTTTAGCGTTAGGGAACTTGATTCGTCGTGTTAAGCTTTGGTTAAGTGCCCGCAAGGTGTTCCGGGATTACTGCTTCAGTAAGCTCCTTCCCTGTTGAGTAATGTTCCTTCGAACCTCTCTCTCTCCCTCTCTTTGGCTCCCCTTGCACGCAACGGGATTACATCCCGTTCCCTCCCCCTCCCCCTTTCCGAAGGTCTTCGGCGATGTTACGTCGCGCTAGCACGTGCCCTCTTCTAACTCGCGTCTCTTGTTGCACAGCTTTGAAACTGGCGAAGCAATGGCAATGTTCTCCTTTCTTGAACACGAAATTAATTTCGTTTTGTCATTCATTGCTTTATTCGTGTATTTAGTGGGCAATTGAAATGAATATCCCAAGTCATTCAGTTCACTCTCTTAAAACGAAAGGTAACATATTATTCTACAAATTCTTATAATGGGCAAAGAAATATTTGCACGAAGTGGATAACTAATGGTGCGTAAAGTACAACTTATGCTTGTCGTTTCTGAAATTCATTTTCTAGATACCTCTCCTAGCGGGGCACCGCCCCAACCGGGATACGATGTAAGCTCACGACTGATACCCCATTTTACATTTTCAGAGTAGTGCATAGAAGTGTGAGTATAAGTGTGTGCGTGTGTCGTGTGTGTGTGTGTGTGTGTGTGTGTTTTTCATGTAATTGGAATTGTCAGAGTTAGCAAATAGTTTTTAAGTTGCTGTTTTATTGTCAGTTTATTTTGTACTTATGTTGGTTCTTGTACATCGCATTCTTTTGTTCCGATTTAATTTAAGTTATTAATAAATATTTCGATACATGAAATTGTAAGTTTTGTTATTTTATTTGAAATTATTTTAAAAACCATTAAAACATTTCAATGTGTTTTTCAAGGGCTTTAATATGTTTAAAAAACGGATGGGTTTTTGGGCTGTGCAAAATTTAGCCTGTATTAAATATACTGGAACTCCCAATTGAAACATACAATTTGACTTCAACAGCAGTGCATTCGAATATCAGAGAAAATAAGTTTGAACTGTCGAATATTTTAACTTGTGGAGAATAGAATTTAAGATCACGATATTTGTGTGATTAAATTTGTTCAAAGAATTGGTTGCCCCAACCGGGATTCGAAACCGGGCCTGCTCTGCCCACTAAGCTACCGAGACAATCAATCCTTTGAATATTTTTGCGAAAGAATGAGACAACAAATATCGAAATATTATGGAAACCTATTTTTTCAAATTTCAGTGCAGTTTCGAATATGTAAAAATGTTTATCTGGCCTTTTTATAATCAATGTACGCATATTACTGGTCTCCAAGTGCCAGTCATTTCTTTGCCACACTTGATTCTTAGAATTGCTGTAAGTATTGTAGATGAGAAGCCTGTTCTTTTTTGTCCGAATTATCAAGAACTTACTGTATGCTGTAGAGGTTGCTTCACATACCCTTCGCTGCTACGAAACAGCGTTATTTTTTCACTTAATGCATTCCACGTTGACCCAGACTGACACTCGTCCAACGAAGGAAAGCGGATGCGTTTAAATACGCGGCGAGCTGGACGCCAACTCGCGAGGCAGAAGGCGACTCGCCCTCTCGGTGCGCACGCGCCAATGCGGTAGAGCCAAGCCCGCTCACTCCCCCAACGAGACCGCCCTCTCTGCCAAGAACCGCCCGCCCGCCCGCTGGGGAAGCTCACATCCACCTCTCGAGGAAAACATGCACTACACTTACAGGACTAATGACCTTCGCAATTGACGCGTTCGGAATCAGTCATCAATCATTCAAATCGCCCGCTGCAACTGCCCGTCCTCGCCTTCCAACTCCGCCTGCCCTCGTCCACCGCCCGCCCACGACGAGCCACCATTGCCAGCTTCCGCCCCGCCCCGCCCCCCTCAGTCCTCTCAACGCTCGGCGTGCTCTTCCCACCACCTCCCCCTCCTTCGACCCTCTCACCTCCGGCTGGGTGAGCCAAGAGCAAGGGAGGGGAGAAAAAAAGTCCGCCACTGTGCGCGGCCAAATTAAATCATCCGCGCGGGTTGCCCTGGAGAGGCACCGACGCCGACGCCGACGCCGGCGCCCGCGGCGGTCGGGTCGCGCACGGCCACGAGGGCAGGGCAGCTTCCCGCCCTGCCGCGCTGCGCCGCCCTGCACAGTGGGACTCAACCTCTCTAACGTAGCCCATTGTTTCTTACCGCTATGCAGCGTCCCCACTGATGAGAAAGAAATTGATTTTCTGTGAAGATGAATGAAACGAACTTGAAGAATTTCTCTGACTTTTTGCGTGATATGGAGATTTAATATTTAAAGCTATCCATGATGATGGATAAAATGATTTCTATTGGGTATTGCATAAAAGGGGATACGAGGGACATTTGTGAATGTGAAAAGGAAAACTAGTTCAAGAAATATATTACTGATTTATTTTCAATATATTGTTTTGCTAGAAGTGTTATTGATTTATTTTAGCATTTGTGTGTAATATAAAACTCGTAAAATGTGGGGGGGGGGGGAAATACTGTAGGTATTGTGAGCCAAAACACTAAAGGCAGACGTAACTGGGGTTCTCTTAACGTTTATACAATGCATCCCGAAAACGTTTTTCTTTAACCAGGGTTTTGATTGTTGAAGACTGCGAGCTTAAGTATTTAATAATTAAGCTAGGATCTTTAACCTCTGAGAGAGTGTATGCGTACACTAGTGTCCCTTAAAAAAGTTCTCCAACACAGTTCGGATCTAAACATTTCAGTCAAAGTTGTCGACCTTTAACACAATACAGAGCATAACTTACTTGCTTTTTCAATAGTATCAATATCTAACACCGGCTAAGCATTGATTATTAATGCCTAAGTCATGAATTTTTAAGACAATACATCCAAAAATTTATTCTTGATCAATTGTTCGTTTTTATGTGTTCATTTGCTTTTGTTGCATCATTTACTCCATAATTTGTAGGACACATAATACTCGTACTTTTTATTCAGCTATTTCATATCCATCACTTTGCCCTTAGGGTGTGTTTTGACTTAAATTATAGTCACAATCATTTCTTGTTGAGAAATGTCCACGATGATATTATTCGCGTGTCTCTGGGAGGAACACGTAGTGCACAGTAAGTAAACTAGTGGTGCTACTAGAGCACACTTTCTCGCATATTTCTAAATTTCCAATTTTCGAAAATTTAAAGACTAAAAAAAACTTAAAATTTAAAGACATTCAATGAAAACGAGACCTTTGCCTTCTTGTAAGCGTCCCGTGTTTATCCGTGGAAAAAAATTAGTGATGTATAAGAAAGGGTGTTCTTAATAAATTGCATTAATTTCAAATGGAAATTACACGAAAACGACTCGTTTTTTAAAAAAATGTTGTACTTGCCTTTTTTAAAGAGCCAATTGTTTTAGATCAGATTTTCTTCAAGGCAAAAATATGTCTTCAACTTTTCAGTGCTGAATTTTAACTTTTTGCAATTTTCAAAAGAGAGAGTTTGCCAGAAATGAGACTAGCACCAGTTCTTTAACCGTCCTTTGATATATATATACGAGGAGAAATTTTAATGAAAAAATATGCAACAGATTTTGTGTAACTAATTGTTTTAAAAAAATTAAAATAATCTACATTTCACGGAAAATTACGCGAAAACTATTCAAGTTTTCTAAAACTTATATGTGACCTTATTCCAAAATCTGTCCCTAAAGAATAAGTTCATTAAGGAAACAAATCTCTATCTGTAATATTTTAGTTGCAGGAAGACGTAAAAAAAAAACAACTTTTGCAATTCCGAAAAATCTGGGATTTTAAGAAAAATGAAACCTCCAACATTGTCTTATCCGTCATTTACACTTTCCAAGCACGAAATTAATTCTCAAAAAATTAATAATTTTTGATAATTTTGAAAATGTTGAGGCTTTATATTAAGTTTTCTCCAAAATCAAAATATCCGTTTCAAACTCAGAGAGCAGCAAGTTTATTTAAATCGAATATCAATTTTGGAGAAAACTATATTAGCTCAGACCACAGGGTCAGGCATTAGCTATGACCTCAGGAACGTTTTGCGATCAATGGGTGTTTTGGTGTCAAGGGCCACAAAACGTTTATGCTGACTTCAAAACGTGTCAGAGGAAGTAACTTTCTACTTATATCAAACCAGATTTATCCACTCTTTCGTTACCAATGTCCGACAAAAAGACTTCTGTCGAAAATTCGCCGTTTTCCGGCGTACGATTATAATACTGTCTCTTCTTAAGAAGTAAGGATGACAATGTAAAAATGATTAATATATTACGTATATGTATATATGTTTGTAAAAATAGCTACCATTTAAAATCGAAAATGCTTTATTTAGGTAAAAAACATTTCGTTTGTTTTACGATTTTTGTTTGTCCAGGGTAATGCCTGGAATGGCGTAAATGCATTTCGATGGGATTTTCACTGAGAGGTGTTTTCGGGCAAATCGTAGGTTACATTTTGAAAAATTGTTATTTTCTCATATAAAGAGGATCGTTATTGGCTCCATGACATTTCGTAAAACCACTCCAGTCTCCCTTTCCTTTTCCTTGAAAAGTGAATTTATTAGTGCATTCTCAGTTTTTTTCAAACTTCTCGAAAACGTTAAGGAAAATCACCGTAGTGATTTTAAGAATTTAAAAAAACACTAAATTTCCTACTAAATGCTTTTTTATTCATTCGGATATCGCTTTTCGACTTTGAGTCGTTACATGACAAAATTATTAGTGCGAGTTTACAAGGAATATGCAACAAAGCGTCTGTTTACAGCTACCCACAGCAACGATGTTTGTAGCAATCGTAAGATTCATGGCAGGCTAGTGCGGGCACCAGGTGTGATGACTCAGGGCATCGAATGAACCGGGAGGTCCTAGATTCGAATCCCGACGGTGGCAGGATTTTCGACACTAGCTTGTCAGGTAGGTCGAATTCAATTGCTTTCTGGAGGAGAATCCTAGCGGCCGGCTGCTCTGGTCGGTAGTTTTCCGTGGTTTCTCCGATCAACGCCAGGTGAATGACGGAGCACTACACTAACAAGCTGACCACTGACCGCGCACGATCTTTCCTACCTCCTCCTTGTTCTGTCCTCACCCCTTACACACACTCACACTAACATGCACTACACGACCACACATGCCGGGAGACCCGTCGGGAGCTTTGAGCTTGTCCCGGCTGGGGCGGTGCCCCGCTGATGGGAGATACCTGGTTGGGGAATATCCTGCTAGCCTACGGACGGACGACACCGGGTCTCGCCTTCAGGCAAGGGAAGAACACCGCCACCTTCCGAGAAAAAAGGGCAGTACTCTTACGGGAGTAATGACCCTAGTAGTTGACGCGCCGGGAATCACTAACAATCACATCAAATGTGCGCGGCGGGGCCAGAAAACGAAAAGTGAGCCGGGGGAAGGTTAGGTGGGTTGGTGCGGGGAAGGAACGCGGGAGTACAAGCCAGGGCGAATCAGAAAGGGAAAGGTAGAGGAACGCTGTACATAAAATAATTTATTTTCCTGTCAAAGGATTATGATTAACAAGTACTCGAAATACACAAACAATATTTGTCCTTATTCCCTCAGGAACTGATTGAACAGCAATCTCTTTTCTTACTTCCCCATGTAATGAAGCGATTTACCATGAGATTTAAGTAGAGCTGTAGTCACAAGTAGTATCATGGATCCCGTGTAGATAACGCGAGAAATATATTTTTGCAGTGAATATAGTCTTGCTTATTCTCATGTGATCAGTATACAAAATTTTTAGCTTTTATATTCATTTATTTAATTTTAGATTTTTGCGATACTGTACTTGCATAGTAAAGAGAACGTATTGGTGTAATAATCGGCGATTTTCCGATAGAAGTCCTTATTGCTGGATCCTGGAATCGAAAAAGTGGATAAACTTTGTTTATGTATGTAGTAAATCCTCTAACCCGTGTATACAGAATCCGTGTTTTGTAGGTCTTCGATACCGAAAAATCTATTGACGGCAAAACGTCTGTCATTCCGTCTATGGTACACTCTAGCGCCTAAAACGTTGAGACAATTTTCTCCAAAATTGATATTCTCAGAACGATCTGAACGAACACGAGGCCCTGTGAGTTTGAAGTGGATACGGGGTGCACTTTACATGAAGCCTCAACATTTTAAGTTTTTTCTCTAAAATCCCTCCATTTTTTAACGTTTTCTCGGATAGCGGCAATAACGCTTAAGAGTGACACAAGTCTCATTTTCATTTAAATCTCTGAATTTAAAAAAATGGAATAGTTCAATTTTTTTCGTACTGTTCCTACCTATATATTATTGAATATAGTTATTTTCCTTTGTTGTTTAAAGACATCTTGAAATAAATGCAATAAACAACTACCACCGACGTATTGATTTAAAAAGTTAACTTATTAGCAACTTAACTTATTAACATTATTAACTTAACAGCAAATTTAATGTCGTCGCAAAAGGATAAATTTTATTCGATAATCGTTCCAGAGAAATAATATTTCACTTATTAGAAGTTTTAAATGAAAGCGAAAGGAGCATGAACGGCGGTCGAGAATTCATAGGATAAAGTAAATGTTTCAGAAAACAATGACTTCACTGTAAATGAATATGTATGTCGTACTGATGTATTCGGAGCACTTCAATCGCGATGGGAATGGAAATATCCTTTAGCAGAGAAAAGCGTTATTAAAGTCGTGATGCATTAAAGGTGAAAAACGAAGTGAAATATCCTGATATGTTGTTCTGGTCGAACAGCATGTACCACAAGCTGCTGCGACAGCGACATCTTGGAACAAAACGTGTGATTTCGTATCCCGTCGAACGCGAGCATGTTCTCTTTTTTATTTGCGATATGTAACGCAGTGAACTCTACGAGTCCCACGATCTATTTACTTTGTTTGGGGTGCTTGTCGTCGAAATAGAAAAAAATGCGAATGTCGACACAACATGAATAATATAGTACAATAGTTTTGCGTACAGACAATTACCAAAAGGTTGTTAGGTAGGAAGCAATGGGTCTTCTTTATTTTGAAGTCTCGCTGCATCACATGATTTTACAATTACATTTCTGAATAGAATTAGTTAATATGTTTATGTTAATATAGTTTTACTAATAAACATTTTAAAATTTGGGCATAAATGAATTTTTTTAAAGAATTATTGAGAAACGTTGTATTTTCTGGGGTCTCCATGTTATCTCCAGCGTTGTCATTGTATGAACAGCAGTCTGTGCATTTCGATTTTCACCCTCTAACCACCAGAAATAATCAAATGCTAAAAGATGCTGTTCACAATGGAAATAATAGAGCAAGGCGCATTCATTAGGAGGCGCCAAAAGCTCTGCGAGTCCCCTGCGCCCCCTGGGCCCATTGCAGTCTCCACCCCCCTCCCCTTCCGTTTGTCTCGTGGGCCGCATCGCCGCGTCCGACTGCATTACTCTCTGTGTGCGCGGGCGGCCGTGCCCTGCGTGGGCGGCGGAGGCAACGAGGCCTTCCCTTCATTTGTCAGCGCGCTCTGGCGCCGCGCTTCGTTTGTTACGCGCCGCTGTTGTCGGCCGGCGCCGCGACACCCGCCGCCGTGTTTCATTAGCCCCCGGCGCCCCCCCCCCCCCGCCCCCCACCTCGTCCTGCCTGCCCCTTCTCTTTCCGTCCCTTTAGGTTCTGTCCTCGCCTCTCTCAGTCCCTTTTGCCTCTTTTCTCCACAATTTACACCTCTCTTTCACCTTCCCTGTCCGCTCTTTCAACCACCTTTCTTCGATCCTTTCCCTTCTTTCCCCCCTATCTCCATCCCTTTGCTCTGTACACTTTTCCCTCTTCTACCATTTCTTTCCGCTCTTTCCAACTTCTTTCTACGAGCCTTTCCGTTCTTTCCCCGTCCTCTTTCTGCCCTTTTCCGTACTTTCCCTCCTTTCGTTTCTTCCCCCCTTTCCGTTCTTTCCCTCTTCTTTCCGCCCTTTTCCGTTCTTTTCCCTTGTACTTCCATCTCTTTGCTCTCTTTCTCTCCGCTGTCCGTCTCTTTTATGTCCTTTCCGCATCTGTCTCCGTCTCTTTTCGCTCTTTTCTCATCTTCTTTCCTGTTTCCCCTCTTCCACCTTCTCTTTTCAGCTCTTTCCACTTCCTTTCCCCGACACTTTCCGTTCTTTTCCTGTCCTCTCTCCTTCCTTTTGCTCCATCTTCCCCTCATTTCTCTCTCTCTCTACCTACCTACCTACCCGCTCTTTTCTCCCTCTCCCCGTCCCTTTACACCAAAGTTGTGTGTTGTGCGAAGAGCAGCCGACCGCCGCCTGGGTCCTACCTGGCGATCCCTCAGAGTAAAAGCAAGAAGGCGCTTGGCGCGAACGCCGTTCTTCTAAATCACTGCGGCCTTCGGTTGCCATCGGGTGCGCAAGCTCGCTCGTTGGGCTTTCAATGGATTCTGGATATCCAAAAGTCTTTCCAACCCACCAAGCTACCTCTTCCAGCATCACTTTCGCCGTTCACATTCACCAAATAAGCAGTAATAAAACGAGTTGTGCGAAAATAGCGTCGAAACCATTCAGCACCAGACGAAAAGAGGAAATTGTAATGCAGAGAGGAAGCATGGGAAGAGCGTGTGTACTTAGTGCACTTTTATGAATAAAAAAAAGGTGTTTGCCATAAAAATCTGATTCCTTCTTGCAAATTTGAATCAAAGTGTCATTGTAATAGCTCATAACATTACATACACAGTAAACGTTAAAAAATTAGTGATTTATGACGTTTCGCTTTATCGCTTTGAAAAAGATCTTAGAATGAAGGAACTAAAACTAAACATGATTTATTCTGTTTATTGTTATTTAAATATAATGTACTAAGTATTAATTTCAAAGTTTTTTTTATTCAGTAAGAAGGGCAAATGCCAACGGGCCGGATGCAGCCCGCGGATAAGACAAAATTTGTTGGTGACGTGTATGCAATGTGCTATACATGTTTGCATTGCGGGTTGCATTGCAGCCCATGTAGTATTACTGAAACATCTAGACGTTTTGTTACTTGTGATGACAGTCATCACCGCGTTTGTAATGAAAAACGCTCCTGCCATGTGTGCTGAATACGGGTAAGAATATTTCGAAGAGTTTTATGAAATATAATGGACATGTTCCGGTTATTTCTCATGGTAGAGCAATGAGGTGGAATCATACCGTTGTCCAAATATGAGCTTGCTCTAAATATTGTGATGACTAGAGGTGGATTTTAATGACCTAAAACATTGCCAAAAATGATCAATAAAATGTTTTTAAAATTCTCTAAAATCAAAGAAAAATGACGTAAAAACTTGGTCAAAACAAATTCAGATGAACAACTCGAGCTGTTGGAAATGTTACTTATGTAATGGAGGCTTCTTCCTTTCGTTCAAGTTACTAAGCTTGCAACGTTTTGGTTTGGACTGTTCTTTACCAGGAAATCTCTACTTCAGTTATCGCGAAATCGGCCGAACCAACAATGGCACTGACAGGTGTCACAGGGACCTTGAATGACACAATGACTGACATTACAATTTCTGAGAAAAGAAACCAAATAGGCTTCTCAGGGATTCTGCGATAACTTTACTTGCACCGCGTAAATATTTGAAGCAAGTACCATTAAAATCTATTAAATCGGCGAAAATGCTTTATAAATGACGAGAGTGTAAAAAATGACTTATTAGTCGAAGCCGACGAAAAAGCAAAAAAGTAATAAAATAAATATTTTTTTACAATTTAAAATTAAGGCCTTTACTAAAATGCATTGTTCTTAGGTAAAAAAGAACAAAATGACATTTCATTAAAATCCGCCACTAGTGTTGACTCAAAATATATGAATTTTAAAGAAGTGATTATGTATTTAGTTATGTTCAGATTCTTTTGTTTCATACAGGCGTGGACGCGTGCTTAAATATAAAACGACTACGTCCATTGTTTATCGAAGAATCAATTGAATACCTTCCATGGTTGTTTGCCATGTTCAATTGTAGATGGCGCACAAAGATCGTGTACACGGCACGGTGCCGTCTGACAGCTGTCAAAATACGATCGCGGCGCGTGTGTTGATGGGATTGTATGTAATGGAATCTCCACTGACAGTCGCTCCCGTGTTTGAATAATAAACGAAACACGTGTTAATTCAGTAAAATCCTTGTTCGTGGTTTCCTACTATCGAATGGTGCTGGATCCAGAAACCGAGTACATGATAGTTGCCGCTGTGAGTAAATCGCTTACCTAAAAACCATGCATTTTGTTCGCTTTGGACCGTAGCATTCCAGTAGGTATCTATCATTCAGTACAGGAATCGATGAGATCCATAATGCATAGTAACGGACCTACAGAACTTCTTGTCAATTGATAATGAAATCAGGGGAAGTGTTCGTTCGTGTGTGAATTTGCGTCGACGTCGCATTTTATTTCCTACTTTGTGTTTACGAGTAGCTTTCTTGATTGCCATCGGGACACAAAACATGGAAAATTGTGGTATAATAATCAAAATAATAATAATAATAATAATAATAATAATAATAATAATAATAATACGTGTAATCATATTTATTCCTAACTTATTTCACGTACTGAAAAATAGTAGCCAACATTATTGTTTTACTTACTGTATTTTCCAAAGCTCTACAACATGAAATATAAAGCAAGTTTTAAGAAAGATGACCATACTCTAATATTATCTCAAGGATAAAAAAAACGTAAGGAAAATGTTTAGATATTATAGTATCATTGTTTCAATACTTCAGTACTCCAAGTAGCTTTTTAAATACATAGCGACGAGGTCAGTGGTATTCCAACGTAGGTTTCCGTAGCTAATTGTATCGTCTCTACCTCGTACTAGTTACGTTGAAATATCTGGTGTCGCTAGCGATTTGTAACTGGTCGGCGCTATTGTCGGTTATGATTGAAGAAAGATTATACATTTTCGCGATTGACTGTGAATATCATCGTAAAGCAATCAACGAATTTTAAAGGAATTGGGATTAATCGTATTTTCAGCACGAGTGTGGAACTCGTGACTGTATAAAGATAAAGAAAAGAACTATATTATCGTGATTCAGTATTGTAATGAATTGCTCACATTAGCTAAGATAGAAAAGAAGCTGCTTTGATTTTTTTTCCTTTATGAGGAAGAATATTATAAAATCATTAAAGGACATGTTATAATCAAGATTATTCAATTAAAGTAACTCGAGTATCGGCATCACTAAGTTAGAAATCTGTTGCAGAATAACATCCTTTGGAGCAATCCGTTTGTTGTTTAATCTTACCTCATAATCATTTTTTCATAATTAAGTCTTCTTTCCGTTAATTGTATTCCATTTTTAAATATTTCAATCAGTTTCAAAAGGCAATCTAATTATCACTTCAATATATTATCGTGTCATACATCGCTATTTACTAACTACCTCTTTAATTTTCTAATTATTTATATACTTTTATTTAAAACAAGGTTTTCTATTTTCAAATGCATTTCGTTTTAAAAGTCTTGATTGCCTGTATGTGCATTTACATATTCTTACATGGCTAATAACCTGTTGTTAAATTGGGAATAGGTGTCCCAAAAATATATTTGTCATAATTATAAGAACCGTGTGGTATAAAATTGTAGATGGAAGCTACGAAATATCATCCTAAACAATTAACTGCCGTATAGAATATCTTCCTAAATATGTTTATTAGAAGTACATCTTTTATAATTATTGTTGAAATAGCAAGTTTTCAAGGGGAATTTTTAAATCAAGTATTTATAATATCAAATCTATCTCCGAAATAGATAATCTTACAATTTTCTTTACATAATACTTCAATCACCTTTATTCCTTGACATCGAATGATCACATTTTTGCCCTTCATCCCGTGTCCCCTCCTTGCGTCGTGAAGTTGCCATTTGACTCATACTCCAAGTCGAATCTTACAGAAAATAAATTTTAAAACGGCACACCTTGCAGAGCCCAGATATCCCTTCCCCACCCATTCCTCATTACCGCTTACTCCTTCAGCCACGTAGCGGCGCACCTGGCCGCTGTCGATGCCGGTCAAAAGGGCACACGTGCCGCCCAGAATTGCCGGAGCGCCCGACAGTGGATGGACGCGGGGGAGGCAGCCTCCGTCGTCATTCCATACACAGGGGCGCTCTGCCATCTGCGCTCTCTCTCCGCCGCCCTTGCCTGCTCAAGCACCTCGCCGCCACGACTTCCATTCTTCCATTCGACCACCGCTTCCATTTCACCATCACCAACCCTCCAACGGCGCGGCGCCACTACCATCACCATCTTCGTAAATTACTGCCACTGAGTTGTAGGCAGTTGCAGTTAAGTTCATGTTATTTGATCGTATCCTACCAGTGATCCATGGAGTCGCCGTCACCACGTCCATCTTCACCAACACTCCATGTCGACGCCACCGTTATCACCAACTCTCCATGAGGCCACCGTTTCCTCCACATCACTCGACAACCGACACCTCTCTCTACGACTACTATCGCCGTCCCACGCCTCCGTGGATCCCTCCCCCACGGTCACCATCTCCACCTCCACTGCCCCTACCCGTGTGCGAACCGGAGATTGCCAATCTGCCGGGGCGGTTTGCTTACGCGAATATCGACGATCCGCGCGCGCGCGTGCTTGCGTACGTTGAGTGCCGGGGCGGGCGGAGGGCAGCGAGTGAGCAAGCGGGCGGGCGCGCGGCCGCGTGTGAGCAGCACGGGACCGCCCGCCCGCCCGCCCGCCCGCCCGCCCGCCCGCCCGCCCGCCCGCCCGCCCGCCCGCCCGCCCGCCCGCCCGCCCGACCGACCGACCGACCGACCGACCGACCGACCGACCGACCGACCG